>VYZR01019337.1:2479-18465 GCA_013400675.1 Oxylabes madagascariensis | reverse complement strand
GAAAGGAAAGGAAAAGAAAAGAAGTTTCCACCTGCAATCTTTGTGATATGTGTCCTTGAAAGTGGTTTTGGAGCTGGAAAAACCCTGGCATTTCAGACAATTAATAATCTCTTCTTCCTTTGACTCATGGTGAGTTCAGAGAATAAGATGGGATGGGATAGCAGAGAACAGAAGTGTAGGTATATATAGCATTGATTATGCTATATAATGGCTATGGTAATACATGACAATCTAGGGCCTAGGTATGAGGGGTCCATCCAGGAGAAAAGGTATTTACAGTGCAGATCCCACCCAGGAGACAAAATCAAAGATGGGCACACATACAACATAATTCCAGCAGGGACTTAAACATTCCAGTGTATTGTCAACGCTGGTTTTAGCACAAATCCAAAAAACAACCTCACACAAGCTACCATGAAGAAAATTAACTCTATCCCAGCCAAAAACAGCACAATAAGGAATAACAGCTGGTTTAAAATATCCCTTTGAAAACACATCTAAATGTTATTTTCACATTGTACTGAGCATCCAGAATACTTTTTCTAATAATTGCATTTCTACTAGCATTAACAATATTTATAGAAAGAACACCATATGAGCACAAATTGTATTTGTACTTGCATTTCCTTCATCAATTTTTCAGTGTTTCGTCAAGCCATAATAAATCATGCTGAAATTCTGTTTTCTGAGACAGTCTCTGAGGAAAAAACTAGTGAAAAACACACCTATCATCAAGCCAGAGGCAGCAGGTAAAACACACTTTTGACCATTTTATTCGAGTTCTAGTTCTGCCTTTGTGCAGTTGTGGAAGGAAAAATGCACATTCACTGTCCCCTGCGGAGCTCAATATATAGAAAAAAATTCAGCAACACTTGCTCTTTTTCTGGCACATACTGTCTTTGAACTGGATAGATGTGTTAGACAGAAGATGGAAAAAAAAAAAAAAAATCACACTCCACACCACAGTGAAACAAAACTTTTATAATTCAAAAATGTCTAGGGCAATAAGAAATTACAGCATGACATGAACTTTCTGGCATCCAGTATTACACAGTTTAAGAAGTTGGGATACACAGGTTCAGAAGTCAACACAGCATGAAAGAAAGTTTCATAACCTTTGGCAGGCTTGGTGGCATGACCTGGGGAGCCTGTTTCAGTGTCCAACCACCCTCTGGGTGATGAACCTTTTTCTAATACCCAACCTAATCTCCCCAGACACAGCTTCAGGCCATTTCCTTAGGTACTATCACTGCTCATCAGAGAGAAGAGATTGATGCTTGCTCCTTTTCTTCCCCTTGTGAGGAAGCTGCAGAATCCTCTGAGGTCTTGGTCTCCTCCAGGCTAACAGACCAAGTGACCTCAGCCACTCCTCATTTGGCTTCCCCTCAAGGCTCTTCACCATCTTTGTTGCTCTCCTTTGGATGCTCTCTAACAGCTTAATATCTTATATACCCAAAACTAGACACAATATTCAAGTTGAGGCCGCCCCATTGCAGAGCAGAGCAGGAGAATCCCTTCCCTTGTCTGGCTGGTGATGCTGGGCCTGATACACTCTGGGACAGGTTTGGCCCCTCCTGGCTGCCAGGGCACTGCTGGCTCATGGTCAAGTTGCCCCTGACCCCAGGTCCCTTTTCATGGTGCTGCTCTCCTGCCACTCATTCCCCAGTCTGTCCATACATCCAGGGTCGCCCTATCCCAGGTGCAGGATCCAGCACTTGCCCTTAAACTTCATATGGTTGGTGATTTCTCAGTCCTCTAATTTGTTGAGGTCTCTTTGCCTTTGAGGGAGTCAACAGCTCCTCCTAGTTTTGTATGATCAGCAAACTTACTTATGACAGAGTACAATTTATTTTGGTTGTCCTTTAAAATGTTTACTGCAAAATATTTTTTCTTTTTTTTTTTGTTTAAAAACATGATCAAATGTATTATGAAAAAGACCAGCTGGATCACCTTCTTTGACTCAGCTGGGAGCATACCGATTTATGCTAGTTATCTAGCAAACTATCTTAACTAAATTAGTATGATACCATCTTAAATTAAGAATATACATTTCTTTGTATGCTTTGAAACCTTGCACTAAGTTGCAACTACCAGTTGAATATGGAGTTTCTAAGTTTTTATAATCTCAGTAGGTGAATGCTACAGGACAAATACGTTCCTATGTCAAAAAAAAGCTTACGAGTATCAACTCATATTGAAAAGTCTGTCAATTAGGAAAGAAATTAAAAAAAACCAGAGTACTAGCACTTTCTATTAATTACTGAAAAATAACTTTGTACAGAATAGTAATAGAATCCTTTATATAAGATACTAGTCATACAACACATATTGTAGAAATTCTGTGATATCAAAGAAGGTTTGAGCACAACTTACTAGTCCATTTTTAATTTTCTGTATACATTTTGCCCTGTTGATTTTTTTCCTGACAATTTCTCACAAAACAACAACAACCAAACAAACAAACAACAACAACAACAACAAAACCCAAACAAAAAAAAACAAACAAACTTTTCCTTTCATTTTCAGCTATGCTACATTGAGCAATGGTACACGAAACTGCATGAAAATTTCCACTCTGTTTTAAGGCCCTTGAACACCATAACTTACTTCAGAAAAGTTGCCTGAAAACTGAGTCTGTGCCTATAATACATTTGAGTAGACACTACTCATGTCATGGAAATAATTGTTTCTGTGGCTTTTCTTAGACATATGCTCAGGTAAATTATTCCATAGTAGCTATCTCTTATTAAAATCTACATTTAGGGATTGCAAGTACTAGATAATATGATTTATTTATTACATATAAATGTTTTTATTATTTTGCTGGTAGGAAACTCTCCCTAATGAGCATCAGTCTCACACTTGAGGAACAAAGAGGTGCAACTCTAAGGTTTACAATGTTGGCTTCAGGCTTTTAAAGCAGGATACTTTTTTTAAGTCCCTTGTGAAAGCCCTTTTATTTTTTTCCCTCTTTTTCTTTAAACCATTTGAAGATAATTTAGTGTTGATGAAAAGACGCATTGTGATAGTAATGGAAAGTGGGTTTCTTCTATGCTTAGAGCAAGTATACAAAAACACTAAAAATAAAGTAAAATTTAAAGCAATTAATTTACCCAATGAACTCATTTCATATGTCAGCATTTAATGATTTAAATGATGCTCATTTAAAGTTTCCCCTTTCTTCTTACTTTTTTTTTCCAACTATGGAAGTAAAAAGATACGTTGATAATTAGACTCCACAGGTCCTAGCATTTATGCATCTAACAGCATCTACTTCAAATCCACTTATGATCCCTTTCAATTTGACATTTCCTTTCAACTTCTTGCTAAACCAACCATCAGAATTGCTAGATTCACACCAGTAGAACCTTCAGAGACATATTGCTGATAATGTTTGCAACCAATACAAAACAAATTGAAAATGTATGTCTTTGGGTCTTCTTTCCCCTGCTAACCCACAACACCAAATTCTGTATTTTTCTTGCTGTACTTTTCCTACATTTCATTGAGCATCACAATCAGACGCAGAAGGATTTGTATGGATTCATTAAGGGGATAAAAGCTGTTCCAGCTCCAAACTGGAATGCAAGAAATCATTGTGGAAAGATACAACAGCATGAAATAATCAGTCTTCAATCTACAAAGCAATACAGAGCCCATTCCATGATTACTATCTGTTGACCTAAAGTTGAAACAGAGAATAGATATACTCTACACTGCATCCCTAATATAACCTCTTCAATGCCGTCTCCATAATGATAGAGAAGTTAATTAATTCCTTGCTCAAAGGCAAAAAGGGGTCAAATCAAGAGAGGAAACAATTAACAAAACAAAACCCTTCACTGGAATTAAATCTCACCTTCAATCTTTTCTAGAAAAAATATATATTAGCAGAAGACTATGTACTCTTTGGTGAGGACTGCAACAACTTTTTCTGCCATTCAGATCCCTTTCCTCACATGAATTTATTAAATTCTTTTCTTATCTTGTTTGTTGGTGTTCTCTCATTCTCTATCCTATGTATCAGTGCTGCACACCACAGGAGTGGCAGCAAATGGAGAAGGGGCTGTAGGTCACAATGTCTACAGATAAATGTCCCAGCAACTAGAGAGACCTGACTGTGTTTATCTTTCCCCAGGGACTTTAATCCTGAATGTGTGTGTGTGTTTGTGTGTGTGTGTGTGTATGAGCATGTGCTCACACATGGACTCTCTGGGACACAGGCTCAGCCTCACTGTCAGACCTGCAGACAGGAACAGTAGCAGCAGCAGCCATGGAAGAGGGATGGAGAGACCCCTGGGTTCCTAGGCTGTATCTGAGAGGGCTTCAGCAACTGCAAAGATGAAACCCTGGCCCTGGAATTCACAGATTTTGACAACACATATCTTGCTAAACATTTTCACTTCTACTACTTTTGAATTAGATATGCCAGTTTTGATTTCATTTGCTTTGAACAGCTTTTACACAGATCCATTAAAAATACAAAACAACATTATTCTCATCTGTTTGACTCATATCTTTTTCACAGGAACACAGCATCTGATGTAGAAGATCAGAGGTCCATTTAATCTAATTTTCAAACACTTTGTGCAGTGAGATGCTATGAAAGCTGTCATATTCAATAGTTCTGTTAACAAACCCCTCATTTTAGAAATTTTTAAATTATGGATCTAGGATTATCTGAAGACTGGTAAGAATAGAAAACTCAGCACTAAACATGGGACAAGAAGTGTGTCCTTCTGAGTAAGCAAGTATCCACAAGCTGAACAGATACTGCTTCAATGAATTTACCAGCAAAAAAAGAATTTCCGGGTCCTTAGTGACAGCATGGAGAAGAGATGACAGCAGCAGTGAAGAATCTGGGTGAGAAAGCAAGAGAGGGTACAAACTGAGACCTGGGTGATCCAGCAGCAGAAACAAAATCTGCAGAAGATGAGTTGGCTGAAAAACAAAACCCAGTGCTCCTTCTCCAATGGTCAGTGTTTCAATGCTCAACCTTTAGGTCATTGCAATATATGTGTCTATATATGTATGTGTACATAAAAAATATGTGTATGTGTATCTATTTTCTAGTTAATTAAGAAAATGCTATATAGAGTTTATAAGACTGACAAATCAGGCCAGTTTAAAGCTTTAAACCCAAACATAACTAAATTTATTCATTAACAACACATTTTATGCTAATAATTAGTTATTCTGTATTACCAATCACCACAATGTATACAAAACTGTCAGTCGGTAACATTAATATACTATTCATTAATATGTATATCATTTATTATGAGTATACAACACCCAGGATTTCAGGATGACGCTCTTGGCTATGGTCGTTATTGGTTCTCAGTTGCTGAGATTAAGATGATTAAAACCAAGAGACTTTGATGAGAAAATTTACAACTGATGGTTGTTAATTTTATTTCTTCTTTATATTTTCACTCTGTTTAATGTTTCTAGGCTATTTGGTTGTCCTAAGGGGAAGCAGGCTCTCAGCTGCTTCTAAAACTGTTTATACTGGGTTTTTTTTCTCATTTTGTAAGTCATGCTACTTGAGTATTCCCCAAATCATCCTGTATGCAACAACACACATCTTTGTCCCTTTGATGATCACAGTCCTCACATACTTTGTGAAGTCGTTATGCACAGTTCTGCCATCACAGCACTAACCAATACATAATATTAATGCCTTATTTTAGCTTATTTTAGCACCCTTACACTTGAGTTCAAGGCAAATTAATACAGATTACAGTACTTACAGTTTCTCATTGACACAGGCCTCTGCTTTGGCTACAAGGTATCTGGCATCAAGATAAATTATCTAAACCCTAGGCTCAAAGTCTTTGCTCCGGGCAAAACACACAAAGAGACCTGGGCATTCAATAGGCAGATGCACAACAGCCAGTCCTCTGACTAGAGAGTTTCCAGAATTCGCAATTATAGAATGATGAAAAAACGCATCAAGAGTTTATACACCTGACTCTCATCCAAAGGGAAATTATTTTATTATGAGAATTATCAGCCTAGATTTCTCTCATGGACCTTAGTTCTTAAACAACTTCTTTAAGAAACACAGATGAGTCGTTTATTCCAAAGGATGCCTGTAAGGAATTCTGCTTAGCAAAAATCTCAGGGGTAGACAGCTTGCCAGGATTTGGGAGTCAGACTGGATGCTCAGCATAGAAGACAGACTACCTAGAAAGTATGGACATTGATCAAAGGAGAAAAACATGCTTTGTCCCCTTGAGAAAGGCTCATGAATAAGTATTAGATGATTAATTCACTTAAGAGAATAGAAACATGTGTCTAGCCCTAGTAAGTATGACATAAAAGTCATTACAGAAAGTAAAATTTATAAGTTGCAACTTTTTCACTGTATTCAGAAATACTTTCTCATCTCTCTTATTTTTTCCATTCTGCATTCACTCNAGAAAGATACTAAATAAGGTAGGACTTTCCTTTTGTAAACCCAAGTTTACTGTGCCTGATGATTGCATTGTTCTTTAAATGACTTTCAATGCCACCCAGTATTACCTTCTCCATAATATTTCCTGGACCTAAGGTTAGACTTACATGTCTGCAGTTCCCTGGGTCTTCCCTCACACCCTTTTAGTAGACTGGAGTGACACTGGATAGCTTTCAGTCAGCAGAGACCTCACTAAACTTCCAAGATTNTATGATGTGGGTCTCACATGAGCCAATGGCAACCTCACGTAAGTCAGTGGCACCTCCCAGTGTGGTATCATCCGCAAACTTACTAAGGGGGTGTATTCAACTCCTACATCCAGATCACTGATAAAAATATTGAAGAGAACTGGCCCCAGATTTGCAGCCTGAGGGACACTTGGTACAGACAGATGTAGCCCCACTCACTGCAACCTGTTCAGCCAGTTCTTCATTCAGTTCATCATTGAACTTGCTCATCCTGCAGGTGGACTAGTGGTTGAGAAAGGTGTTGTGAGTGACAGTATCAAAAAGCCTCGCTGAAATCCAGAAAAACTACTTTGCTTTCCCTTAATCCACAATGTGGGTGACCTTAATTAGAAAGATACTAAATAAGGTAGGACTTTCCTTTTGTAAACCCAAGTTTACTGTGCCTGATGATTGCATTGTTCTTTAAATGACTTTCAATGCCACCCAGTATTACCTTCTCCATAATATGTCCTGGACCTAAGGTTAGACTTACATGTCTGCAGTTCCCTGGGTCTTCCCTCACACCCTTTTAGTAGACTGGAGTGACACTGGATAGCTTTCAGTCAGCAGAGACCTCACTAAACTTCCAAGATTTTTGGTAGATGATCAAGAGGGGTCCTTCCATAACATCCACTCCTTCAGTACTCAAATCCCATCAGGCTCATGTGTCACTGTTGGACACGAGAAAAAGATGAAAGACTCCAAGTGTTTTCAGAAGGCATAGAGTACTTTATTGTCTAATTCTTACTCTTTTCATAAGATGTTCCGATACAGACTCAACATCATTGGTGAACAGAATGACACCTCTCTAATCCTATTGGTTAGACTAGAGAAACAGAACCAAAAGGCGAAAACACCACCTGGAAAAAGATTGTTTTGAGAAAGATGGTTGTTTACATATATTGTTTTGAGAAGAAGCTTTCCTGAGAGATTTTTCCCTTGGGAAAAGACCAGCAGCTACTAGCAAGCTAAAATCTCTCAGACTCAGAAATATCAGGCCCACACTCGTGCATTTATGGACATTCAATTGATACAACTGCTCCCTTAAAACTTCAGTGTCCACCAGTGGAAAGTCACTGTTTTTGGTAGCTGTGGTCCTCCAACTCAGAGGACCAAGTAGCCCAGGGGTTTGCCAGTAATACTAAAGACTGAGGCAAAAAGCCCCCAACATAGAATGCTTCCACCTTTTCTTCATCCTTATTTGTCAGGTGACAAACAAATATCAATCAAACGTTTTCCTTAGACCTATCTTGCTATTAGTATATTTCAAAATGTCTCTTTTGTTTTCGAACATAACATCGGCCAGTTTCAACTGTAACTGAGCTTTGCCCTTTTTTCTCCCTGCGTCTGTGAACTACATCTCTATAATATCCCTGTGAAGCCTAACCTTATTTATGGAGATCACCCAATTTCTTTTTCTTTTGGATCTCCAAGTTCTCTGTTCAGGCAAGTTGGTCTTCACCAACTGCTTGGTTTATTATACTATCTATTAATGATACTGAAAAATTATAAAGTTCCTATGGTATATTTTGCAGTTTGCTATTTATTTTCCATCTGTTTCTAGGCATATTCCAACATTTTAATGGGATGAAACCAAATTAATTGAATAGTCTTTCAAATATTCAATATTATTTCCAACATATTTTCTTGAAATAACACTGAAATATTTACAGTTAAATTTAACTTTCTCCATTTAATGATTGTAGGGCTACTAAAGATTCTTTTACAGTCACATGAATTAATTGTCAATTTTTCAATATATTCAATATCTAAGAATCTCATTATTTTCTTTACTTGTAGCCCTTCAATGTTGCTAGTGGAAATCTTTTTTCTCATTTAATATATGGTATTTGTATACCATTTATTGGATCTCTAAAATACTTCTGCCAGAGGCTATTGGGATTTCAGACAAAAAACTACTTGCTTATAAATGAAACAATTTTCTTAAAAAGATGAATAGACTGAGATGCATATAGTCATACATTCATAAGATAATACAATACAGTCTTATTTTTCTTTGTTTCTATAATAATGACAAGCACATATATGGATAGACAATATGCCTGAAATAAAAAAAATGTAACTGATTGCTCTTTCAGAACTGTAGCTAACACTTCAGTGGGAAACTGGAAATCCTAAAGCAGTAAAAATACATCAGTATGGGAAATAAAAAATTAGTGCCTCTATATATTAATACTATACTTTATTGAAGTACTTTATTTTTAATAACTTTTTATTTTAATAACTGAATTCGGAGGACTTAAAACAATAGTTCATTCATGAGCATGGGTAATATAATACGTTTTATATTTTTATGAAAAAAAGAGTAATTACAGAACAGTTATAGAATCAAAGTTAGTGCACATATCATGTCAACAAATTTTGTTACTAATGAAACCAATAAATAGGTAAGAAGCAGCATATTTAGGTGCATCAAACTACATAAACCATAGATGTATAGGACTGAAAAGCGTAGCCCACCACCTGAAACACAGACTAGGTACCAATCAGCAAACTGTCAACAAGTTCCCGCTATCTTCTTTTCTCTCCATTTTTGCACATTTGTTCCTACCCAAACCAGCCTGATCCCTTCATCTGCCCACCTCTGGTTCCTCCCGTAAACGTTCCATAGTAAGTCTTCCATTATCCCAGCATGCTCTTTCCTTGACTCGCACAACGAGCCCTGTCCCCCAGGGCAGGGATCCCTCAGCCTGTGTGTTGTCCCGGAGGATGATCCCCAGGGACTTGTGGTGCTGTGTCTCACCTGGGGCTCTCCCAGGACAGCCCTGAGGAGCTCAGGGCAAGGGCTCCTGACTTCATGCTCCTCTGTGTGTGGGAAGATGAGAGTTTCATCACATCCCTTAACACAGGCCAGCTCAGATCTGCATTTCATGATGCACAAAAAATTATAGCATCACCACATCAACACTCATCACTTTTAGCTCATCATTCTCCAAGTGACGTGATGCCCATAGAGAGAACAAAGCAAGAGACAGAGCTGGTTGTGAAATGCTATTTAAAATCAGTACCGATGTACCCTTCTGTAATACTGCACTCAGCTAAAAAGGGGAAGGGATTCAAACATTATAAATCATTTTAGAATGGAGTACAGAGAGAAATAGATAGCAAAAGGGTCTAGCTATGTTCATGCATACCAAATATCTAGCTGAAATAAAATAGCTTGATACCAGGCCAATATTCTTTCCCACACACTTTCTTTGACCCTCCCTCAGCTTCTCATCAATGTCTAACATTAAATAATACGAAGAAAAGTCTAAAATATTTTACTAGGCTACCTTGAACACTGTGACAAATTAATAATGCAAAATTAATCTTAGCTGTTTATCTGATACCCTTAAATTCTGGTTTTGCAGATCTTTTCTTCAAGATTAGTAATTACAAACACTGGATACCAAAATTTCCTAAGCTATCTGTAACTTTATAATCTCAGCATATGGCATACAAAAGCCATCAGTATATGTTAGTTGTGTGTCCAGAAATATGTCTCTAAACCAGGTTATCAATTGCCTGTAATGTCAACAGTCTTTATATTCTTAAGTGTTTATAAAAGAATATATGGTAGCTAGATAAAATGCCTGTCTTCTTTCTAGCCATAAATTACTTATAAATGTTCTTTATGCAATTTTTAGTCTGAAATCTAGTCAGGGTTACCAATATTTTAAGGGCTTAGTTTATGTACAGCTCTATGCATAGAATTCTGGTTCAAGCCAAAGAGAATCCTTCATGAAGAATAACAAAGAAACAGAGGCCTACTAGATTTGTTCTAGATTTGTTTCTCTTCTCCGGCATATGCCAGAATATTTATACCCATAACTTCTGCTAGTATTATCAGGAATAATGAATAATCTTATAACTACAGTGCTTATCTTCCCTAAAACTTCAAGAACCATACACGGACATTCAAAACATTATAACAAGAAACAGAAAAAAATTCAGCTGCAGAAATAGCTAAAGCAAAACCTGAGATGCAAGAAAGCTTTTTTGTATAAACAATTCTTTTCACCCCACCATCTAACAAATAGAAGTTTACTGAGAAAATCTACGCTCACCAGCAGAATGCATTTCAGATTTGATCAATGAAGAATGATTGTACATACACTACATTGCATTATTACTGAATCACAGTAAATAACTGACATGTTTAATATACTTTAGCTCAATCCAATGCAAACAGAAAAGTGGAATTTGGAAGGACAGTTTTACATCCTTCCACCAGTTCACCAACTTTATTATCTACACAATCCACTAAATAAACAAAATTGTTTTCTTCCTGTTTCAGCACCTCACTACCCTTTCCTGATTTCTTTTCCTCTGCATACTGCAGTAGTACTATTATGACAGAAGGATAATATTTGATGCAATTCTGGATAATTCCCTTTTGCTTATTACATTAGTGACAAAGCATAGCAATTTCCTAGCACACCTTTTTCCCCGCAATGTTTACCTTTTCTTCTCTTTTGTTCTACTGACATTGTGTGCAGTAATATCCTATTATGGAAATTCCCTTTTTTATGCCCATGGTATATGGAACTCAAGGTGATAATCTGTCTTAAAGTATATACTAAATAATTTTATTTGGTGCAATAATCATATTTAATGCATTTTCTAAACTTTCACCATTCAAGCGTCCCTTGGAAAGCTTCCACTGCACAGTGCTGTACTGTATCACATTCATGTGGGAGCTATAACGTTGTTATACTCTCTTTTACTTTATAACTCCACAAAAGCAGTGTATTGGGCAGAGTAAACATTGGCATTTTTGGTCACAGACTGAAAGTCCTAAATTACAAGCTAAGGGGTAATACAGCTAGTGTTCAAATAGATATCTGAACAGAACATTAGGAAAGACAGGGATCAAGATATAAATTCTGCCAAAGCTAATTACACAGCACATACTATGTAAAAAGTCATTCTGCCTGTGTAAAAAACTCAGACACTTCTGCTTTTTACATACCCTATAGGATTCCCAAGTCATCAAACTCTGCTGACAAGAGATGCCAGAACATTACAGTAGTGACTGCTTTTCTGAGAATGCCAGCTGTCTAAATCTCAGACAAATACAACTACACACCAACATCATCTTGACTGATCATGACTGATACAATACAATAAATTTAGTCACTAAGATAAGAAAAATCTTGTAGCAGTAGGACAAAACTCATTCCTTGGCTTCCACTTGAGAAGTGTTAATGGTGCAACATCTAAATCAGGAAACGTGGCATAAAAGAGAATTGCATTCTCTCTCTCTTGTCTCCAAACAGATTTCACATGGCCTCTAGTAGAATACAAGGAACATTTAACAGGAGTTAACAAAATCACAGCTAATTGTGATGCTGAAACATATGAACCCCATCTCCCTATGCACAGTGCATCTGAAGGAAATATTCTTTATTTTTTAAGTCAGGCCTGTAGTGGGTACTCTTGAATATTGCTGCTTTTTAGTTTTCTTGAACAGAGATATTTTGTGCTAGAGGCAACTTAGAACCTTACTTGTGAAAGCTTAAGTAGTCAAGAAGAGGTCAGTAATATGGCACTTTCCCCTCCAGCTGTCTCCATCCCTGTATTTGCTTTAATGCATCTTTTTATTGCTTGGGTTGTATTATACTTAATCTTCACATTATGACTGTATCCTCTACTGTGAATATGAAGCAGTAATAGCAGCACATGTCAGTATCGTAGTATTTATGGAATGATCTCCACACACTCTTTTCTTTCGAAAATTCATTATCTGTTTCATGCAGTAAAATTATTCTAGTCTGAGTGAAGTGGGAGTGGCACAATGGTGTCCTCCTCTGTGACCTCCCCTGAAGGACTACAACACATGTTCAAGAGCATAAGTGAGGAAATTAAAGATTATTTGTAATAAACTATTAAAGTTTATTTGTAATACTCTCTTACTGTTTTCAAGAATGTTAGGTCTCACTGACAAACATGGAGTCTGGGTTCTGGGTCAGAGCTTGGACCAACAAATATAGCAGTATTTACAATCACGTGGACTAAGTTATGGGAATACAGAATATTCTGCATTTGGTCAGGATTCACAAAAGAATTACATGATATGAATGAATGAGCTTTGTATCCCAAGTCAAAGACCCATTTTTAAATATCACTGCCTATATGCTTTATACATGCCTACACATGCTGTCTGTGCTTGCAAGCATTGTGCACTGTATTATTCACAGCATTATTTGTCACAGAAGACCCCATTGCATTTTTTAAAGCAAAGCAATAAGTCTATCCACAATTACAGTGACATTACCTGGAAGCAAAATGTAGGAGCATTTAACAAAATACAGCTACCTCGCCCAAGAGTATATGAAGAATAACAAATGCAGCTGAAAATGTAGGAGGAATTCGTAATGTAATTATCAAATTTAAATTTGATCTGCCTTGGCAAAGTGAACAGGGAACTGTGAACGGGAAAATGTGACTACCAATAGTAACACATTATTCTGTAGAACTATTTTGGTGTATTAATTTCTTGGAGATTCAGAGGCAAGAGTGCCTGCTTACAGATAGTGTAACTAAGGCATCACAGCCTGTCAGGTCTGTGATACAAGTTTTCCCCTAGCAGTGCTGATATTCATGTGCCTGACAGGTCAGACAGTTAAATATCTGCCCATTTCTGATTACAGCACATATTAAAATTCTTGGGAGCATTTAATCATAGTGATTGACTTAATGGTCCTTGCCAAGTCACTTTCATCCTTGACTGATACCCAAATGATCAATAAGCTTGACCATGCCAAAAGTGAGAAAGTAGAGAAGAGAAAGAGGAAAAAAAGAGGGTGAGAAAGAAAAAGAATGAGGAAGAAAAAACACAAAGGGAGGAAGAAAAACAGAGTAAAAGAGGACAAGAAGGAAAGACAGAAAGAAGGGAAGAAGGGAAGGAAAGAAAGACGTGGAGGGGAGACAGGAAAGAAGGAGGGGACAGAGAGAGGAAAGGAACACAGGAATGAAAACTAGGATGGAGGAGGACACATTATGAATATGAAACATACAGAATAATCTACAACTTGAACCCAGAATCACACAAAAGGTTATGGGACGCTAGTATTGAACAACAAATCAAACATAAGAAAAATGCAATATCACAATGTTGGAGGGTTGGGGTGGGGGGTGAACTATAAAGAAATTTCAGTCCATCTCTAGCATTAATACTACCAAATGTGCCTAACATTTGCCTTAGTGGCTGAAGTGCTATTTTAAAAATGCTTCTAAATTACTTGGAAACCTAAGGGTCATTGAAAATTAGCAAGAATTTCACCACAAAAAAAAAATCTTTGGTCCCTTTTTTAACTGCAAGCATTTCTTTGTTCATGTTTAACATCTAACTGATGAACTAAAATTTCATTTTCGGAATTAATACAGATAACTCACAGCATAAATCTTGCTGGATGTCAAACAGATGTAACTTCTAATGACATTAAAGTAAGACCTCTAAATAAGTTAGGTATTGAAGTACTGAGCAATGCAATGCATAGATTAGAAATAAGAAGTCTATATCTTCAGTATCTCTTTCTTGTCCTCTACAACTGATAAAGAATTCATCCCAAGAGATTTTGAATTTCAGAACCAGAAAGTGTTCTTGGGGGAATAAAGGCAGAATTCTATTCCAAGGACACACACCCCAAAATATGAATACTAGAGGTGTGGCTATCTATGCTGTTCTGAAAGCACAGGTCTCCAGTTTTGAATTTCTCTTAAAAAAATGGATTCCGGTTACATGCATAAATGTAAATACACGTATACAGTAAAGAGAGAGATTCCGTAATTAATAAATACAGTTGACAGGTTTAGAACAACGTGATTTTCACCTATCCCACTTTAGCTAAAACAAAGACCACTTGCTTTAAAAATTTTGAAGTTTTGGATGAAATTTTGTCATAACACTGATCCTAACATGGCAATGTCCCACACATCAACACAAGACTCACATCACTCGTGCAAACACATTTTTGTGTCATTGCAGAGGAAGCAAACAAGCCTACCAAGTTTCAATTACTGCAGTCACACTTCAAGGCTTATATGTCTGCAAGAGAAGGCTGTAGATGGTACACAAGGCTGCAAAATATATACCTTTGCTTCTCTCCATTGAACAAACATATATGGATCCAACGGGGCTGGTTAGTGCCAGCACCTGTAGCCGAAGGTATTCTTTCCTCATGCATTAGAGCTATAGAGACGAGTTCAACCAGCCACATGCAGAGCCACACTCTGAATCGCTGCTGGCCTCACTGAAAGAGGGTTTGGTTTTAAGTACAGATGGAAGAAAGGCACATACTGCTCACCCTGACACCCTCACGGGAGCAGAATTACAGCCATGCAAAACTCCCCTTTAACACTGTGCTTTGGAAGTAAAGGGTGAGTCATTACCTTTCCAGATTTCTTCAACACTATTATCTATGGTGTAGTGGTACCATTACATATATCGTGTATATATATAAATATGTCATCATACAAATTCATACATGCACCTATACCTATATAGAAAGCCTCAGTTCACATTTAAAGTTGCTAACCTGGACACATCTTTCCACAAATGCAGTCCTTGCATATAACACATGCCCCCACACACTTCCACACAGGGAAACCCCTCTGTGGACACACCTGCAAAGATCCATGCTTTGTGACTGGCTGCCAGAATGTCCCAGCTCATACACCCATGTCTATCAGCACTTCAGAATATGCATTTACACAGATCATGCATTTACACACGTGCATGTACACACATGCACCATATACACACAAACCTGTATGAATGAACAGTTCAAAAACTTACACACACAAACCTGTATGAATGAACAGTTGGGTGAGCAAACCCGTGTGCACACACATGCAAGACAAAAACACGTCACAGGCACACATGCTGACCGGTAAGAACACATTCACATACACATACACGTGCACCAAATACACACATACACAGAGGCATCGGAAAGACTCCATGCACATTTACACAAACACAGAAGTGTGCAGATATGGAAAAAACACGCGTGCACACACCCGCACTGATCCACACAAGCACTCGCACACACACGCACACTCATGCACACGCACAATCACACCCCACTCGTGTGCAGGCGTGCACTCACACCGAACACGGCAGCACATACGAGCACACACAGACACTCACACGTGCAAGCGCAGCCACGGGCACACCCGCACCCAAACACACACTCCACCCCCGAGAGAAACCTCCCCCGCACACACGGCGGGGCCCCGCACCCCTTAGGCGCAGAAATGCACCCCCGCCACCCCCGCCCGCCGGGACAGCA
>VYZR01019328.1:38701-54947 GCA_013400675.1 Oxylabes madagascariensis | reverse complement strand
GATAACTGGCCCCCTCGGCAGTATAAATAGCTTCACAAATTTAACCTGTACAACACTGCCTCTCCATGTTTTCAGTGCAAAAAACTAAAAAAAAAAAAAGGGGGAGGCCTTTGTTGCTTTGGGGAGGCCCTTTGCAAATTAATACTATCAACTTCTGTGAGGGGAGAGTGGAGTTGTAGTGCCCCGTGTGTTAGTACTGACTTCTAATAAAAAGATGTCATTTCAAACAGATCTAATGGCACTGTTGAACGCAGTTTCCACGGTTTCAGGAAATTATTATTAATTATTTCCATGATATATTAATTATGTGAAATAGAACAAAAAATTATTTCTATATTTTATCAAATTGTATTTACTCAGATAAATGTAGTCTAATAGTAGTACTCCCTGTAGTGCCCCTGCCCAGTGCCCAGAACTGAGCGAATCCGAATTGGATAGGATTGCCTTGTAGTATAGACTACTGTTTGGGAAATTATGAACTCATTCTGGGATGGGAGGGGGCTGGTGGAGGATATGAGAAGCATTGAAACATTGCTTATTAAAGTGTTCTCCAATAACTTATATAGAATTATATTTGTGACCATAGGAGAAAGTAATGAAGAAAGGACTTTCAGAAACTGGATGAATTCACTGGGTGTAAGCCCATATGTTAATCATTTATACAGGTAAGATTTTTTTAAAAGAATGATTTGACTTGCCTTGGGTGACACGGGAAGAAAGAGGAAAGAAGAGGGGGGAAGTTTTATTTCTACAATAGTGATTTCCAGGTTTCCACTTCAGAACTGGTTTGTACGACCACATTAAGGAGTATCTGACTCAAATATTCTAGTAATAATCTAGATCAACTAGAAAATCTAAGAAGGTTTAAATCTTCCCCCTCCCTCACTTGTACGTTGAATTACATTTTTAAAAAAGTTGAGATAATTGTGTTTTATGATGCATAGTTTTTTGGTTTTTTTTAGTAGACTGTAAGAAGCTCTGCAGTGTAGTATTCCCTTAGATGAAGGCCATCACAACAAGCTTTTTAGGTGCTTCTGGTCACTTTCAAATTATGCCAGAAGTTGAGTCAAATACTGTCAAGAAAAGATGAGATTGAGGGAGCAAATGGGAACACCTGCTTGGATGTATATTTACTGATTGGTTTCATTGTTTCTGTTTTCTGGCCTCTGTAAAGTAATCTGTAGGTAGCTTAACGTGGAGAATTTCATTTATTAAATAGCTGATGGGGATTATCAGTAATGCAACATATAATGAAAAAATAATATTTTTCCTACCATTTTTTTTGCAAGATAATTTCATTGGTTTTGATTATGCTTTAGCAAAATATATCTGTAGGCATCTGCAGATAAAGCATGAGCAAATGTTAAATGCAGATAAAGCATTTAACATTTGGGAAAGTCCTTCGAGAACTAAAACTAGATCAATAAATTAAAACTCTTTTAGCAGCAATTTTGTCTATGCCTGCCCTATGAAAGTAATTATTTAATTGAAGCCAGTGGCTGAGCTTGCTTCACTAAGGTTTGCAAAAATAATGAAATTAAATTTCAGAATTTGGTGTATATAATTGCAGGAATCAAGCAATAGAACATAGGCCAGTTTCTTTACAGAACGGCACCAGTTTTTATTTAAGTGTCTGGAATTTTTCAGCAACTTAATTACACTGGGAAAAGTCTCAAGTACTGACTTTCATTGTCAATCTGTGCTTTTGTGCTTAAAAACATTGTTTTGCTCTGGTTTAGTGACCTTTCTGATGCTTTAATCATCTTCCAACTGTATGACATGACACGTGTACCTGTTGACTGGAGCCACGTCAACAAACCTCCTTACTCATTACTGGGTGGCAACATGAAAAAGGTGAGTGGCTGCTCTGGGAGGCAGCCCAGCCTCAAAGGCTCCCATCGTGCTGATGGCAGTCTGTGTTGTCAAGATTTCTGTGCTACTGAGACAATCCTGGGGGCAAAAAAAGGGAAAATCTATTTTTCAGATATTATCCCAAAAAATAAATAGCAGTTACAGCACAGATCACCTAAATATGGACACCTTTTGGCAATATTTAATTGACGGCCTGATTTGGATCTGTAAGTGAAAACCTCAGGCCTGACATGGCTGCTCTTGCTGGATGCTCCTATACTGTGAGGCATTTCCTCCCAGAGCAGTTTTATGTGCTGCCCAGAGGATTTGGGCAAGACTTGCAGAATCCAAGCTTTCACTTAGTTTTGTGATTGTTGTGAAGCCTGAAATATAGAGGATAAAAATCGCTGCCTGTTTAAGAACACATTTCAATATCTTTCAAAGTATAGTTTTGATATAAATATATTTTATTCACTGCCTTAGTGGAAACTTGGTTTTCTCAAATATGGAAAAAATTACCATTGGAATCTTGCATAATTGAATTTATAGTAAAAACTGTGTTATTTAAATCACAGTGTAGCTAGACTGGAAACATTTTCTAGCTTCAGATCTCTCTTGTAGATAACAGTAAGCAAAAGAAATTTAAAATACATATAGATTATAGGTCTGTATTGCAGAAATATTAATGTGTTTTCATTATTTGCACACAAAATTTATTTTCAGATTGAGAATTGCAATTATGCAGTAGAACTTGGGAAGACAAAAGCCAAATTCTCACTGGTTGGTATTGCTGGACACGATCTAAATGAGGGTAATCCAACTCTGACCTTGGCTTTGGTATGGCAGCTGATGAGAAGGTAAGTTAGGTGCAGTGAATGATCGATGTGTGTGTCTGTGCATGTGTGTCTGTATATCAAAGCAAATTAAAGATAGTGGTCAGGTCACCCAACTGATACTGTAGAAAGCAATCTCTAAATATCTCTGTTCTAAAAGATAAAATTGTATATATGTTTTGTAATTTTACATACTGTGCAGTGATTGAAACCACAATTTATAGTGACAATTAAAACCCTATAAACTAGAAACTCTGACTAAAATTATAAATCCTGCAGCAAGTAAAAAGAGCTCAACTTATGTCATGTTAATTCATGTATCTTTCTGTAAGTAGAGAGTAATTTAAATATTTGTAAAACCCAAGGAAGTGGTGATACATACACTATAGAAGTTAAAAGGGTAAAAAATTGTAGGCCATCACAGCTATAGTTACATAAGTATCATCAAATCAAAATCTTGCTAGTGTATTGAGCAAATAAAAATAGATTTAAAGTAATTTCATTAAAGGAGTGTTTTATTGCAAATGTTTTCCTCAAATTAGTTTTCTTAGACCTATCCCAAAATACTTAGTGGTTTTTGTTCTCAAACTGCTGTGATTCAGTTTTTTTTCCCTACTAGGATGGTAGGGAGCCATTTAAACTTAGAAAACAAAATTAATTATGATATACTGAGTAAAACAAATGCATGAAGATGTTACAGTGACTATTATGAGATTCGAGATGATAATATTTTATTCTTTCATTCAGTAACCATTGAAAAAGTGCTTTCAAGTACTGTGTAGTTTGTAAGGTGAAGGTACCTTACAAAGAGGAGTACTTGGCATTGTTACTGTGATGAAGTAATGTTTTATCTTTTCTTACAAAGAAAAGTTAAGCAAAGTTGAGTTCAACCGCTCATTTTAACTTGGGCTCTTGTTCTCTTTATTGAAGGTATACTTTGAATGTACTATCCGACCTTGGAGAGGGTGAAAAAGTAAATGATGAAATTATTATTAAGTGGGTGAATCAGACACTTGCGAAAGCAAATAAGAAAACTTCAATTATAAGTTTCAAGGTAATCAATTTTATTTACTTTTCTTTCCACGTATAATAAGACCTGGGATTTTTAACCTGATCTGTTAACGATTTGGTTTTAACGGCAGCTCTTCCATCAGCTAACAAAATTGTTTATGGAAATATTTCTGGCAGTCCTTGAATCTTCAAAAGTACTTTACAAATCTATTGACAAAATAAAGATAGAAAACAAAAAGCCCAAGAACAAAGAAAAGAAAAAGAAATTTAAACTTTCAGAGGGGCTTCTGTTTGAAGCTACCAGTGTTTGGGCCTGGCATGTCATATACTTTCCAAGTTTTTGGATATAGGCACTCTCATGCTTGTGCAAGCCCGGAAAACGATTTTGGAAATACCGGGGGCGGATGACCACTTCTCCTGGGAGCTGCCTAAAGGATGCTCTCACGTGTGACAGGGCCGGGAGAGGGAGCCCACGGTAACCAGCGACACCTTGTGTCGTCCTCGGCTCTGCTGAGCTGCAGCAGCCGGGGAGAAACAGGAGCTGTTCCCAGCCAGCAAATAAGAACACATTGATAAAGAAAGCTTGCTTTCCACATTATTGGAGTGTTCAAAACAAAAAAAGCCACGTGTGTGTCAGGTGTGTTATTCTGTGTGAATCTCTTGCTCTAGAAATGGCTCATTAATAATTGCACACAAATGTAACATTCTTGTATACATTCATTTTATAATCTGAACCAATTATGTTTGTGGTTCAAAACAGGAGAACCTAGCAAGTTAAATATTTGAGAGTTCACTATGTTATGAACTTCAATTAGGTAAGCATTATTAATCAAAAAATCAAGTAAAAATTTCATTTTCACTTTAGAACGTAACTCGGGCCTTCATTTTCTTATGAGAGGTTGCTACTTCTCTTATTTCTACATAAATTGTTATAATGGTGGTATTAAATAAGTTGTAAGTATGACAAGAATCTGTCCCAATATCTTGCCTTGGGTATGCCTGTGTTTTTGGGGGGACATTGGTTGTGTTTTTAAGGTCATTCAAATTGTGGTTTTAATATAATTCAACTGATGGTTGACCAATAAAGATAAGGAGGTACTGAAGTAAAGTGACACTATTCAGTATTCATTTTTTACTACTAATTTTTTACAACATTTACATAAATCTTGCCTTTCACTGTTTGGATTTTGGGATTAATTTGGCAAGCAGACCACAGAGAATGCAGAAGTGCCTTATATTTCACTGTGAAATATGAAAGCCAAGCTCTATTGTATTGCCATTAGTTCAAACAGTAAAAATGATAAAGGTGTGTTTTATGGTCTTGGGGATATACTCCATGCTTTTAATGCCTTGAATCAGAATTATATGAGTATTTTTAGGTGTATAATTAGTAAGATGGCTCTGTGGGACGTCCCTGAATTGGCAGTCATAGTTCTGACCTGTGACAGAGGCAGCTGTGTCCTGTGGCTCATGCTCAGCCCCTGCAGGGCCTGAGCCCACCTCACTGGCACCAGCTGTGCTTGCTTGAGCATCAGCAGCTCCTCCTCTGCCCCGACAGTTGGGGTGGGATGATTGAGCAACGGGACTTGCTCTTCTAAGAATCTCTGTGTATTAAATATGAAACACAGACTGCTCACACTAGCTCAGAATATCATCTGAGTTGAAAAATTATAAAAAGAGTGAGCCAGAAACTACTGGAGAAAACAGTTCCGTGGCAGGAACATGCACGTTTGGGGGCCTGTAAGGATCTTTTTGTTGTCTTGAAAGTCTGGTCCTTGAACTTCTATCAAAATTCCCTTCCTTCCTTAGGGCTTAGGGAGGGAAGTTTGATGAAATCAATTTAAACCATTTGAGCAATAATGATACCAGCACAGTGAACATTGTAATACTGATTGCAGAAAAGAACATTAGATTTCATAAAGGGTGAGGAAATCCTTCACACTATGAAGTAAGGAAGCACACTTCTGTCTTTCAATATGCAGGCTTCTGTCTTTCAGATGTGCTGTTGGGTTTTTTGCATTTTGAAGATGGAGTAATCAAAGCAGATTCCTTAAACTAATCTTATGGGTCTTTTTCTTTTAGGACAAATCAATTAGCACTAGCTTACCTGTCCTAGATTTAATAGATGCCATTGCACCAAAAGCAGTTCGTCCAGAAATGGTCAAGAGAGAAGACCTTTCTTACCAAGACAAATTGAATAATGCCAAGTAAGTTTTAAATGAATGCTTCATAATTTCCTGAAATGCAGGAAATGCATGAATTCACAGTGTAATCATGATTTATTGCTTTGTTAAAAGAAAGATAACACTAATATTAATGGATTTTTTTAACAGAATATAAATTCTAATATTATTTATTTTTCTATTGTATCTAAAATATGAACACAAATTCACAGCTGATATGACCTACCACCACTGCACTGTAATTGGTTTCTTAATCGTCTGCCATTCCTTATATTGTTTTTGACCAAAATAAATGCTTTGATAGCCAGTAGCAAAACATCTGCCACTACAATTGCCAGAACGTGCTTTCTTCACAATAATGTCCATTTTCTATTAGAGCCTAGGTACTGTTAAAAAGGTATATCCTGCTATTGAAATCTGGTTTTGTTGTGAATTTTGACATATCAGTAGATGCCAGAAAAATAATAGTATTTGTTTTCTCTTGTTTTCCAAGGTATGCCATTTCAGTTGCTCGAAAAATTGGTGCTCGTATTTATGCTCTCCCTGATGATCTGGTGGAAGTGAAGCCAAAAATGGTGATGACAGTGTTTGCATGTTTGATGGGAAGAGGACTGAACAGAATAAAATAATGCAGACATGTAATACAACTTTCTGCCATGTTAAGCACAATGAATGCCTCGCAGTTTACAGAGTTCTGAAACTTAGTATAAGATGAGGAAAACTGTATGCACAAATATACTCATCAATTACCTTTTAATAATGTGTTTATATTAGTTAATTTTCTTCAGTTTCATAACACATGAATTATTTATGGCTAAATACTGTTTTCAGAACATGCTTATTAACAAATTAACATCATAGCTTTGTATTGCTTGGAAAAATCCATGTGAATCAAGCTCCATTTGAATTAGTTTCCATAGCACTGTAAGAACTGCATTGTTTTACATATGTTGTTTCAGGACCAATTATGAAACCCTGTTTGATTTTTGTGGGTGTTACTTACATGTAGTCATACAAGTCTCAAGGTGCATTCCAATCCTGTTTGATTGGACTCCAAACTGCACAGAAATGATCATCCTTGCCTTATTCTTGGAGAGCTTAACTCTTGTTGGAGCCAATGAGAGTCTTGTCATTGACTTCAGAGCAAGTAAAGGCCTGTGATAATGTCTGGTAACTAATGAAGACTGATTGAACTGATGAAACTTTTTTGTGGGAATTATCTTTAAATATATGTAGTAGTTTTGTTCTGTTACTTAGTAGAAACTTTTACAAAATATGTTGTATGAAAAAACCAGCAATAGAAAGCAGAAATGTCCTGTCATTATTAGGTCTGCATATGTGCTAAGTTTCTCGACTGGACTAAACATCCGTTGGTTGAGTTTTTTTAACCTTTCATAAAATATTGTATTAAGAAAACAATAAAGAGCTGGCTAGTCCACTATGGGATTTCTCATTACTGTATTGCATTTCCTTATTTATCATTCTTTTGGTTTTTTCTAAAGTGTGTATCATGTGTGCAGATGTTTTGTGTAGAAAGATGAGTCTGGATGAGGTGAAATCTGTAATTTTTTTCTTAGTAATTTTAAAGTAACTATTTGTACTCCTTTTTCATCAGCTGTAAATTTTCACTTACCGTGCTGGAGCCGACATTTAATAAAGTTGTTACCAAAAGCCAAACAACAAGAAAACTAAATCAAAATTAAAGACATTATTTTTTTAAGTATGAAGCTTCTGCTTTCTCTCAGGTCCTGAAGCCAGTCCCAAGTCTGGCAGAACCCAAGAATCCTGATGAGCGAGCAGTTGGACTAAGTTTTACATCTTCACTATCTTGCACACAATACAGCACAATACAGCAACAGTAAGGGATGCATCCCTCCCGTTTCCATTATATGAGATAAAGGGGACTGGAGGGNCCCCTCCGACCCCGCCCGGCCCGGGGCTGACCCGGCCGGGGCCGCTGCCCCGCTCGCCGGCGGTGCCCAGGGGCAGCGCGGGGGCCGCCACACCGCCCGCCCGGTCCGCATGGGCCTGGCGGAGCCANAGAAAACAATAAAGAGCTGGCTAGTCCACTACGGGATTTCTCATTACTGTATTGCATTTCCTTATTTATCATTCTTTTGGTTTTTTCTAAAGTGTGTATCATGTGTGCAGATGTTTTGTGTAGAAAGATGAGTCTGGATGAGGTGAAATCTGTAATTTTTTTCTTAGTAATTTTAAAGTAACTATTTGTACTCCTTTTTCATCAGCTGTAAATTTTCACTTACCGTGCTGGAGCCGACATTTAATAAAGTTGTTACCAAAAGCCAAACAACAAGAAAACTAAATCAAAATTAAAGACATTATTTTTTTAAGTATGAAGCTTCTGCTTTCTCTCAGGTCCTGAAGCCAGTCCCAAGTCTGGCAGAACCCAAGAATCCTGATGAGCGAGCAGTTGGACTAAGTTTTACATCTTCACTATCTTGCACACAATACAGCACAATACAGCAACAGTAAGGGATGCATCCCTCCCGTTTCCATTATATGAGATAAAGGGGACTGGAGGGAATTAGGTGCTTGGATTTGAATCCATTTGCCTCTGCCTATTTACTGGTTTGCATTGTTGGGACAACACTCGATTTACTTGGTTTCTATTCCCAGTCCAAGATGATGACAGAATTTGAGTTCTGGAGACAACTCAGTCCACGTCCTCATTCAGGGGGGGCTAAATGGAGGCTTACTTAGTCTACACTGTAAGAATAAACGATGTCTTATTAAATTATATAATCCTGAAGTACTGTATTTACCTGCCAGACACTTGGTACCTTACTCCATAAACGCCAGTATTTCCTATTTTATGAACCATTGCTTTAAGTGTCCAGAATTACTCCGAAGTTGCTTTAAGGAAATTGAAATGAGTTTTCACGGGCAACCCTCTGCTGCTGTGCTGAGCAGGGCCGCAGTTGCTGCAGCAGCGGGGAGAACACAGCCGTAAGGCAAAGCAGCAGCGGCAGCACGGTGCGCGCTCCNGCGGCAGGTGAAGGAGGAGACTACCCTGGATGAGAAGCTTTTCCTGCTGGCCTGCGACAAAGGTACCGGCCCCGCCGCCCGGCCCGCCCGGCCCCTTTCCCCGCCGAGGTCTCGGCCGCTCGCTCCGAGGGCCCGGGCCGGTGCCAGCCCCGCGCTGCCCTGCCCTCCCCTCGCCCGCCGTGCTGGGCACCGCGGGGCCGGGCCCGCTGGCCCCTCGTGGCCCCTCAGCGGGAAGGGAGGCGCGGGGCCGGCTCCTCCCGCCTTCCTCAGGGCGCTCGGTTTGTGTCGGAGCAATCTGGGAGGTGTTCGCTGTGTAAAGAGTCTCTGGGTAGAGAGCTGCAGTAAAATTGGGGCTTATCTCGACATCCCAGGCTAACGAGACCATTATCCTACGATTTGCACAATTGGTGGCGGATGGGAAGGGATCTGTGTTTCTAAAATGTGCTGCTTGCTTTAAGCCTGTATTTAGTCGCCTTTGAGTCGAAACGTGGCCTTAAAGCAAACTGATGTTAGGAGGTCTGCAACGCTGGACTCCGAGGTGTGCTTTTAGTGGTGTGCTGCCCGGCTGTGCGTGCCTGGGGCATGAGCGCGGCTGCGGGAGCGGCGGTGCTCGCTCCGAGCCGCTGCTGCCCCGAGCCCGGGTCAGCTCTCAGCCACAGCGGCAGTTCTGCAGTGGCGTCGCCAGCCAGCTGAGCAGGTTTCCTCTGGGACTCGGTGGTGGGATGCCTTGCATCTGCACAGCCGGTGTAGTCTGTCCTGAGCATCAGAGGAAGCCATGGCTTTCTCTCTAATTATAAACAGGTTCAGAGAGCTAAAAGGCTGCATAACAAAAAAAGTAGCAAAACCCAGTTGTCTGTATAACAGCTGGTTCAGTACTCTTGGTATGTATTTTACTGTATTCTATATGTACTTCTGTATATAAGTATTCTACACTGAGATCTGTCTTGGTCATGGTCTTCTGTGTTGCAAAGTAATTTGTTACCCTAGAGACAGTTTCAAAAAGCACCCCTGCTTTTGTGTGCGTTTACTTTTAGGACTGGAACTAAAGGGGTGGATTAAAGTACATGTCTAGTGCTTTCCTGAGGAGAGACCTCCTGAAATATCTTTAGTTGTCTCCCTGATGAGAGAATGCTTATCTACCTTGACTTCTTAATTGTCTAATACACTCAGTTACTGCTGTCAGCTATGGAATAGTGTCTTGTTTGATGGTACTTAAAATGATCACATGCTTTTATTACTTTATAATATGAGGTGATATCCCTACCTTATTTCTGCAGGTGACTACTACATGGTTAAGAAACTCTTAGAGGAAAACAGCTCAGGTGAAATGAACATAAATTGTGTGGATGTGCTTGGACGAAATGCTGTTACCATAACCATTGAAAATGAAAACTTGGACATACTACAGCTGCTTTTGGATTATGGCTGCCAGGTAGCCAACAAATGTTATTAAAAATGTTCAGTGTAGTCGTATATCTTCTTTATTAGTCTGTCAGAATTCGGACATAAATGCAGTCTGCCTTTTAGGCAGTTCTTTTTCCTTTTTCTAGTAAATTGGAAAAAGTAATCGTGAAAGTGGTTTCTTCTTGCAAATTGACTTTTTTGGTGGAATTTTATTGGCATGGTAGATGTATAAGCAACATTTTCTATGAGATTAGCAAGTTTGAGTTTTATTTTAAATGTTACTCCTGCTGCTGATACACGCATAAATTATCCTCAAGAAAAAAAGTACATGGTGTGAGTGCCTTACATTAAAAAGTGAAAAAGGCAAAAAACCCTTTTGGCTGTAGAGTATATTAACTTTTTAAATGGTAGCACAGAAAAATTCACATTATATTAGTTGATTTTAAGTTAAGGCAAACATGCATTTCTGCAGTGCTTTCTTGTTAAACTTGATCTGTGCTTGATGGCAGGGCAGTTTCCTACCAACAAGACTTCCTTAAATGTACGCAGCATCTCTGCTACTGGTGGGAGAGGTGAAGCTATGATGGATTAAATATGTTAGACAGGGAAAAGTAGCATCTTTTGTTACATTGTTTGATACTGGGCATGAGTAAAACCACAGGCTTTTCCCTACCTGAATTAGTGGCAGTAATAAAAGCTGTGTCTTTTCCTTTTATTTTTTTAAGTACAAATCTGAATTTTTGTAGATGAATCAAGAAGAATAATATCATCTGTGGGGAAAATGAAAAGCTGCTTATCTTACCACAGTAGAAGGTGCAGAAGTGGTTGGTTTCCAGCCAAGGAGGAAAAAGCTTATTTTCCTAGCTGTACCCCAGAATTACAAATGCAGGGCTGAAGTATCCCATATGCCTGTGCTGTGCTACACTAACACTTGCTTTTTATCTAATAACCTGCCAAACTGGGTCTTTAAACTTGATTTTTGTAAGTCTTCTGCATCATCTTTGCTGGAAAGTAATTTATTTAATTGATTCCTCTGCTGTTGGTGCAGTGATGCAAATTTTCCCTAACGCTATGCAAACTCCTGCAATGGAAACCTGAATTTGTACCCTGATCATATGCCTGGTGATAATATAGAACATCATTTTAGTACTTAAAAATTAAATTTAAAAAATGCAGTTTGGCTTGAGTTTGTCTCTTTGTGCTGTTTAATTTACTGCTGTTTTCACCTATGATTTGTTTTCTTTACTTAGTCCTCAGATGCACTTTTGGTGGCTATTGACTCAGAAGTGGTGGGAGCTGTTGACATTCTACTTAATCACCGACCAAAACGATCCTCCAGGCCAACCATTGTGGTTAAGTGTTGTTTCTCCATGATTTTTGGTTGGGGCTGTCAAGGCTATTGCTTTTTTGGGGTATCTGTAGTATTTAAAACAATGTTCTTAAATTCTGCACCTGTAAGGTGATAGAATCTGGACACCAGAGATTATTTTTGTAACCAGTTTTGTCTTGAAAGCTGAAATACATTATTCTGCTTTATCACCTAAGGAATCCTGTGGCTTTATACCTGCCAAACACATGCCTAGTTCAGAAGAGAAAAAACCTAGTGATTATAAATCTTATCTAGTAGTCTGTTTGCATGGTAGTTAGCAGCCTTGACTTATAGAAGTGTTAATTCATGTATTAAAGCTTCATAGATTTCAGAGCAAATCTATAAACATCAGGCCATCACCTTGAAATTAAGCAGTTGAAGCTTGCCTTGTCAATGCTTAAGTACCAAAGAGCTTTTGAAAGCACAAAATGAGGTGGAGGCAGGGAAGGAATAAGGTGTCATGTAACAGAGTATAACATTCAGGATATTTTTTCTGCACTTCAGTAGTAAATACAATATTTTTTTCACAGATGAGAGCAAAATAACAATTTTTAATATCCTGTGTATATTGGAAAAATAGGCAGTATTTCTGTGTAAATTAACCAGAAAAGTATCTGGGTCTTTTATTCTTTTTTAGTATTTATCTGACAGGTGTTTGAATGTTGTTACATACTTTTCTTTCTGTTCATATTATGAAACATTGGAAAATAATTTGGAGGAGAAATTCTTGGTTAAACAGTCAAATACCCCCTGACATGTAGTAGATCTGTAGGTAATAAATTTAGATACTTCTTACATTTTATTCCAGAAATTAATGGAGCGCATCCAGAACCCAGAGTACTCAACAACCATGGATGTGGCACCAGTAATTTTAGCTGCTCATCGTAACAACTATGAAATTCTCACTATGCTGTTGAAGCAAGACATATCATTACCCAAACCTCATGCTGTGGGCTGTGAGTGCACACTGTGCACTGCCAAGAACAAAAAAGACAGTCTGCGACATTCCAGGTAAGACTTGACAGTCATAAGCCATAATAAAAAGATTCTTAATTCTCTGGTATTGCCTGGGTCAGATTCAGTATGTTTCCTTTTTCTTTTTAAGGTGAAGTTTTATGAGTGGATTCCGTTAGTGTATTGTAGCTCTTATTGTGAGAGATGGTAGTTCTTGGGGATGGGTTGTGCCTGAAAAGGTTGGTGGGAGGCAGTGGCTTTTTTCCATTTTGGTTTTATACTTTTAGTCACTGTGCATAGTCACTATGTGCCTTTCCTTTGTACCAGGTGTGTCTCAAACATTCTGGCTACCTTTGGCTTGGAGCTGTAGGGACGATGCAAATAAATTTTTTCTCAAGTTAGTTTCAGTACTTGGGGGTTTGTGAGCCAGAATGAGGAAGTGGATGATTTTGAATCCTGTTTCTAAAAGTGTTTATGTGGCGTGGATTGATGAATGCAAACTAAAGAAAATTTTCTTTCTTTTTTTTTTCTTTTTTCTTCTTCAGTATTTTTGAAAGTAGGAAGCTTTTTAATAAATATTCAAATGAGGAGAGGGATGTAGCAATCTGGTAAATATTTTGTGTGGTTAACTTGAGAGCATATTTGAGGGTTGAATAAAATTAATTATGAGAGAATTTCGATGAAACATCACGGAGTTCAAAGATCATAAGTGTACTGCAGTTTCAATACACAATCATTATTGCGTAGTTACTTCAGTCTGTATCCAAAATACTAAAAAATAAGAGAAGGGAGAGGATTTGAGTTTTTGGTACTGAGCTACCACAGGCCACATTCTGATATCCATCCTATTCCCTGTATCATTAACTTCCGTATGAGAAAAGATGTCAGGGTATCCAAAGCAGACAAACGATAGCAATATTTGAGATAGCAGCTCTTAATTTAATCTAGAACTTCTGCTGATGTACTAATAACAGTGGAAATAGTGAGGAAGAGAAGAGGGAACCAGTTTGCCTGATTTTGGATACTTAGGGGTTCTAAATATGTCATGTGTCTTCCAGGGCATACTGCAGTTTATGCTGTAGTGTCTGATTTTAGCAAACCAAATTGTTTTGTCTTTGAGCTATTTTAGGCAAACCTTTGGAAGAGGTTCTGATTTGAAGCTGCTAATGAAATAAAACATCTTCGTTGTGTTTGCTGTTCTTTTGTTACAGATTTCGTCTGGACATTTATCGGTGTTTGGCCAGTCCTGCCTTAATAATGTTGACAGAGGAGGATCCAATCCTAAGAGCTTTTGAACTTAGTGCAGACTTGAAAGAATTAAGCCTTGTTGAGGTTGAGTTCAGGTAGGAATTGAAGACACAAATCAGTTTGAATATTTTTATGAAATTACAGAAATATGTATGCATTAGAAAAGGTTTATTCCTAATTTTTTGTAAGTGGAGTGTTTAAACTGATAATTAGACATAGTAAGTTACATAATACCATTTATGCCTTGTTAGTTGTCATTTCAACAGTTTAGCTACTTTAAATCCCTTTGGGTATAGAGATTTCAATGTGTATAGGTGCACCCATAGTTCAAATTTCAGCTCTACTCTGCAAAAATAAACAGAAATTATGTGAAATGCTGACTTACTTGGAAATCACACGCCTATTAATCTTACAATACCTCATTTGAACTCTGCATTTTTTTTCTGTGTCAGGGTAGAAATATGCAATACCTTGTTTATACTGATCTGACTTAATGTTGGGAGTTGTTTTGGGTATTGTTTCTTAATTTTACTCGTTATTAGACTTTGAAGAGCACATATGTATATATATTTAAAATACTTATATGTGTGGAGAAGACTTCGTGCTGAAAATGCTCTATATGATGAACAAATGCTCAGTGTAATTTCATGTTTAAACAATATAGATTTTAACCATTTTGTAACTTACCAGCACAAAAGCTTTCCAAGAATGTGAAAGCAAGGGTTTATAAAGTTCTACTTTTTTCTAAACAACATGTGAATTTTCTGCATTATATGCCTATTTTTTCTTAATTAGAGTTCAATTGTTGCATTTTTGTGATACAATTTGNTATGTATATATATTTAAAATACTTATATGTGTGGAGAAGACTTCGTGCTGAAAATGCTCTATATGATGAACAAATGCTCAGTGTAATTTCATGTTTAAACAATGTAGATTTTAACCATTTTGTAACTTACCAGCACAAAAGCTTTCCAAGAATGTGAAAGCAAGGGTTTATATAAAGTTCTACTTTTCTAAACAACATGTGAATTTTCTGCATTTTAGCTGCCTATTTTTTCTTAATTAGAGTTCAATTGTTGCATTTTTGTGATACAATTTGGCATTAAAATGGACTGTGTGCAAGGTGAGACGAGGAAGTTGTCTGGTTTCTTTTCATGTGTTTAATACATTAATACATAATATGTAGTGAATAGACTTCAGTTTTCAGATGACAGGAATAAAGCAAAACCTCAAACGATTTCCTGTGACAAGTACACTTTCTCGTGTCCTGCAAATAACTCTAAACTTTAACTCTGTGTATGGAACTCATGACACAAGAATTTGTATACTGTAAGTCTGTTTGCCAGATTTTCTCTATTGATCTTGCAAGTTAAACAGAAACGGAATTGTCATGTTACAGAGTTGTCTTAGGAATGCTTGGACCTTAACATGGGACTTCTGGGGTAGTTTCTTCTAATTTGTCTTAACATAACATACAATCCCAGCCAAAAATGGCTAGTTCATGATTTAATGGAAAATACAGGACCAGTGTAATGGTACACACTGCCTCTGTGTGTTTCAGAAATGATTATGAAGAGCTCGCTCAACAGTGCAAAACCTTTGCTAAAGATTTACTTGCACAAGCACGGAATTCCCGGGAGCTGGAAGTGATTCTGAACCACACCTCCAGTGATGAACATGTCGACAAGCGGGGATTGTTGGAAGAGAGGATGAACTTAAGCCGCTTAAAACTTGCAATCAAGTATAATCAAAAAGAGGTTTGTCTTTGCAGTAATTTGATAGGCTTTCCATATCATATTTTGCTAGTAATTAATTACTTTGTTGTTCTGCCTCTGGACACAGAACTGGAAGTGAATTTGCAGGAGTTATGGAAGAGATGGTAAAACACAGGTATCAGTATGTGAAACGGGGATGCTGCAAGATACTGAGTGATTCTTCAGTGCTCACTGTGCAGATGAGTGTAGTATTTTCTGTATTGGAGTACAGGCTACTGCTTTTTTATGAACAGCCCTGGTAGTGGTAATTATTTATTCAGTTCCTCATTAAATCTTTGCCTAGAGAGGCACAGATCCTTAGGTGCCAAACATGATTTATCATCTTCTCACTGGTCGTTAACTGTTCAGCTTTGTCTCAGGCCTTTCCTGTGCTGTTCAGTAATGAGGTTGGACCTGTGCTGCTATTACTGAATAGCCCCTCTGTTCCAGAATAGCAGCACTTTTTATGCCATCAGTATGCAACTTCCTCCATGCAGCAGGTCATTGTCATTTTTGTCCCTTCATAAATTATAACTCTAGTTTTCTGTGCTGGAAGGCAAATGGGTATTTGTGGGATTCTAGTACAAGCACCAAGGACAGAGTGGAAGTTTCCTTTTCGTGCAAAATGCA
>VYZR01019317.1:17214-30243 GCA_013400675.1 Oxylabes madagascariensis | reverse complement strand
ATGTGCTGAAGGGCCCATGGGTAGTCGTAAGAAAGGCTGCTGTTAGGTAGGATAGCACAATCTGCAAGATTCTGGGCGGTTGCAGATTTGTAACATTGGGAGCCACCAGACCCTTTTTTTTTAGTAGCAAATGTCTCCATGGGACACTAGAGAGACTGCGCTCCCAAAGTGATGAAAGATTATGTTTAAATGGTGAAACTGACTGAAAGTCATGGTTTGTCTCTCTGTGTTGGTTGTGGGAAAGTGAACAGTTGGTGGGAAAAGAAGAGGGGTTTTGAAGTTTCAATTTTTCTTTTTCTTTTTTTTTTTCCTTTCATTCTTTTAGTGTGTGTGTTAATAAAACTCATCTGTTCAAACTTAAGTTAAGCCTGTTTTACCTTTTCTCTCCTAATTCCATCTCACAGCAGTAAAGACACTCAATTTAACAAACAAGATTTAGCGAACATGAAACCACAACATCAGGGAAGCTCTTCCCTCTCTTGAAACAATCCTGTGACTTACCTGGTGAATTGAAGACCTGATTTAGTTATAAAGAAATCATCTGCTCTTGTGCTGGGTTGGGCTGCGGTTAGATCAGCTCTCCAAACCTCTGCCTGATTATGCTACTCCAGTGTAAAACCAGGTAGAAACATGTGACAAGGCATAAGAAAGAGATTTAACTCCTAGGTGACTATAGGCTTTCACCCTCCATTTCTGTGCCTAAGAACAACTTGTCTTTCTCTTGATTTTGCCCCCAGCCTCTTATGTTTTTACCTGCAGAACAGTGCAAGTAGATACCGAAAAGATAATAAGTGTGTAACATACTGCAGAAGTGATGTAAGAAATAAATTAGATCAGTGCTGCATCCCTTTATTTTGCTGTTAATCAGCTTCAGCTCAGCCTTACTAGAAGTTCTTTAACAGTACCTGGCCACCTCTTCCCCCATAAACCTGGGAAGACCTCTGTCTTCTCCACTCTGCTGGAGGTTTTGAATCTCAGCGTTGTCTCTATGCATACTGGCAGCAAGCCAGAGAGTTACCTGCAGAAAATCAAAGGCAGAAATTCCTGCAGTCAAGATTTTTTTTTAACTTTTGCTCCCAGTCCTTGCAAAACTACGTGATATTTAGTGATCCAACAAGTCCATAGCCTCTGCCCAGGAAATATTGGTAGTATATTCTTATCAGGGATGCAGGACATTGAAATACTAGAGAAGAAGTTGAAAAAAAAATGGGGGTATTGTGTAGCAACAAAATAAATCAAGCTACCTGAGTTGCCCAAGCTACAATTTCAAACTTTCATGTAAAGTTTTCAGAGTTTGTGTTGCAGCTTTATTTTGCCTGCTGTGCCAGGGGAAATTAGAATATTTAGGCATTTTTATAGATACTTGCTTCTCCAGCAGCAACATAAGTCAATTTATGTTTTTCATAAATTTAAAATACTGTTGTGTCTTCGTTAGAAAAGACAGCTATCTGCTAGGGAGGGCAGGACATCCCTTTGGAATGGAGAATTCAAACCCCCCCCCTCCGAATTATTAAAATTTTGAATATTAAGTGGGCTCTCAGCAAAGATGTGGGGATAGGAATGTTATAGATAACCTGAAATAATTCGGTTTTTTATTTTATTTTGTAATATGTTGTTAAAATAAGTTAAGTCGGTATAAAAGTTTAAACTGGAAAACCTTGGAGGCAGGGATCAGACTGAGCCACCCCCTCCTTTCCCGTAACCAAAAGACACATGTTTGCAACTGAATAGGACCATCCTGTGTGTTGGACAAAGAGGAGAGGCATGTTTTTAACAAATGAATATGAAGCCATCCAGGACAGTTACCAGCGATGACTACAGGAGATACCTACTCCAGAAGGAATAGGGGCCTCTTTTGTCCTGATTCCGAGAGGCAAAGTATTCAGCCACATCCATCCCTGAGACTCGATCATCGGAGACAAGCCCTGCACACATGCTAATGAAACACCTGCCAGCCATGATCGCCAGCATACAGGCTTTCTGAGAATCGAGTGTGCCAAATAATAGATTTCCTGGAACTCTATTTACCAAAATAATAAAGAACATGAATACCTGATGAAGAAACATCAAACCCAGGAGATGGGAGACCATGTCACCCTACAGCAAAAGTGTATAAAAATAAACTCTGAAACCCCTGCATTTGTGAACCTAGGGAGGCTATGTGCGGCTTGCACTAAATCTGTGGTTCACCCTGCGCTGACCCCCGGGCTCGGTGCTGCATTATTTGGTGGCTCATTTAAATTTCTGATATATAAATTGTTAAATAAAACTTTTATAATTTAATTGGTGTTTCATTTATAACAGGAGTATCAGCTCTTTACTAGTATGTACAACAAGGCAAACAAACAACAACAACTACAGTATTAATGATAAACAAAACCAGGAACCTTGAGGGGGCTTTGTTTCACAAAGCCCGGGGCAGTCTGATCTCGGTGCCCCTGCGGGACTCTGAGAGCACCAAGCTGGAACAGTGGAAAATCCTGGGCTGGTGGATGATATGTATCAGAAGCTCTGTCGGTGGTAGCTGGAATGGCAGGGATGTCCCGGCAGGGCAGGCAGGGATACAGCGTAGCGAAAAAGCCTCAAAGCAGTGCCGAGGAAGCAGCGGTGGGACAGGGCTGGCCCAGCTCCAGCAGGGCAGGAGGAGGCAAGCTCAGAATTCCTGGGCACACAAGGAGATGGTAGAGTTCTCAAGACCGGACCCGGTGGGACAGTGAAAACTCCTCCCGCAGCAAGAGCGGCCTGACCGTCCTCTCTCCGATGCCAAGAGCAAGAGAGCAAAGCTGCCCCCAGCCCTGTCCTTTTCCTGCCTCAAAACTCACATTATCTCCCCTCTCCAAGAGAAACACCCAGAGACAAAAAGAAGTGTAGCCAGATGCTACAAATCTCCTTTGGCCCCTTTTGTCCTCTTAAGTACCTACAAGTACCCAGTAGTTAGTTTCCTGGCAACTTATGGAAAAAAATCTGTAAGGGAAAAAAAACAAATCTAACCCCCAACACGTTGTCCGTTTTCGTCATCAGCAGTGGCATTAAAGAAATACCACTAGAGGGCAAGCTGACAGCTGTAAGCCATCTGAATTTTGTGACTTCAGTCCTCCAGATGTTGAGGTTGATGGAAAATTATTAGCACCAGTGATACTAAATAAACCTTAAAGAATCTATTCACTTCCTCAAATTCTTAAAAACTCCCCCAATGCCCTTAAATATGGAAAAGAAGCTACTTCATTTAAGCTAAGATACTATGAATGACTGTTAAATGTAATTTTAAAGATTTGTATCTTGTTGATGGGTTTTATAAAACAAGAATATACAAGCATCACATCACATGTCCTTCTGAAATTGTCTGAAGTTCTCTAATGCAAATAGATGGCAGTTCTTAGCAATTCTATTATAGTTACATAAGTTATTTCATCATACATACAACATATATATACACACATCTATCCATGCCTACAAATGCATTTACCTTTACATTAACAGTATAGATGGACTGCTGACAAACAGAAAAAAAGCTGAATTTGATTCCTAATACTGTTTTATTGTTCCCTAGAGCTTCAAAAAGCACTTTGAAAAGTACCTAATGCAGTCCTACAGCCAGAGGCTTAGAGCTTGTTAGATGCCATAAACAAAGCCACAGTGGTCCTGGTCAGTGCTTGAATGAGAGGCCTCAGAGACAAGAAAGGAGTCTGTGGGATGCATGTATTTTTTTGCTTTTTATCCTGCTACTCCTTCAGTTTCCCACAGAAGCTCTTGCGTTTCAGTTTGTTCTCATGATAAAACCTTTGTTTCCTTTTCTCCTTATATATCAAAAAGAAAATTGTATACAGTTATACAATTTGTATACAAATTGTATACAGACATTACCAGCTGATATTCTAAACACTTCGTGCATAAGACTTCAAAGGAAATAATAAGCAGTGTTTATATTAAAGTCTTTAGCATTTGGCTCATTATTTAAAGGATGCTGTGGGTAACATCTCAATTGCCCTCAACCTGGAGCCTTTTCCCTCTAATTTTGTCCCACGAGTGCAAGTAGCTGCGATAACACTTTTTTGTTACACTTATACGTATTCTTTGCTTTACAAATCCTTAAACAGACTTCATGAGGCATACAGCATGTTGATATTGTAAAGGGGTTTCCTTCAGCAAGAATTGTGCATTAAGCCATGGAAAAAATAAGACTTTCAACAAAGCTTTTGGAGGCTTCTGCCTTGTGGAACACCCTAAAACTTTTAGCTTTTCTTGCATGACAGAGCAGGCCTGTAACTCCTGCCTGTCCCTACACCAACACCCTTTAAATCCTGAACCTGGTGTGTCAGGTCCAAAAGAGGTAGATTGTTGTGTCTGATAGGTCTTCATGGGCAGATCCTGTTGGCCACAAATCCAGCTGATAGGGCTGCCCCTCTGCACAACTCAGGTCTCAGAGGAGCTCCAGAACTGAGCCTTGAGGGCCAGCCAGTTCCTGCATAGCACAGACATAGCAACAACACCTCTTAGGAAGGTTGCATGAGGCCCCTTTCCTATGAAGGTGACATCCCTGGGGCTTGGGAAAATGAAATGATGGACTGTTAAAGTGGGGGTGAAAAGTCAGACACTTCCTTTTAGGACAAAGGGGGCTGTGCAGATGTTATTTGTCCTGTTTGTCTTTTCTCGTGTTGTTGGTCCCTCAGCTAATCTGTTGGTAACAGTGGAAGCACCAGAGTCAAGGGATGCAAACAGAAGCATCATGCTTATGATCCAAGAGGAGGAAGGGGATCCCATTCAAGGGACTCTTCTTTATGAAATCCTGAGAGATCTGCATTTGCTGATGGAATCCTGTAAGTAGTGATTGCAGTGCCCTGTGGAGTATTAGTGGCATTGGGGACCAGACAGCCCTTAGAAGCTAGCACAAACCCCAGGGGAGCTTTTGAAGTATTCTCTATAAAAGTGTGCATCACCACTGTTAATCATGCATATTTGAATAGCTGTGTGTCCGGTACATTTGGTGGCTACATAGGATAGTGTTACCTAATGATGATCTTTATAGCTGGTTGGGTAAAGTACAGCTAGTCACATTTTCAAAAGAAGTATACACAGACACATGCACAATCTGTGAGAGTTTTCGGTGACTTATTATTTAATTTTGCAGGTAATAATTCATTCTCTTTTTTGTCCAGTTTCTCAATCTATCCTATATCTGGTGATCTACCTGCTGCTAAATTATGCCGATCACTGGAGTTCCTGACAACAATGCACCAGTGGAGGTATTCTCAGGACAGCATTACAAGTAAAGACAGGGAATAATGAAACTCACAAGACACCTGGTTTTATTTCCAAACAAAAAATTCTGAGGTTCGGAGAAAATGTTTTGTCTTTCAGGTTGTCATATTTCATAGAAAAAAATCAATGGAGCATGAAAAAGAGACCTTGGACAATTAACCAAAGCCCTAATTTTCTGCAAAAAGGCTGCTTCAGTAGAGATATTTTCATCAAGCTGTTATAAGCATGAACCACCTGCTGATACAGTGCTCTGCTCTGAATTGGAAAAATGGGTGTGGAGTCTTCAACATGTGCACACATCCTGAAGACACAAGTCAGGTTCCAGCAGAAGTTCATCTTCATGCAAGATGCCAGTTCCTTGAACTCCACTGAAAGCTCTTACTCCCAGGCAATACCTGGGAGATCTGCTTCCAGCTCTTAATTCTCCTTTTGCCTCATCTCTCTCTGAGTTAATAAGAAGCTATTTGCACTTCATGACCAAGATGTTCCTGTCAATATTAAACTGTAATTGATCCTCATCTTCACCATTTATATCAACAACAAAGTGTACATTATCTTTTTGTAACACTTTCTTGAATTGAGCAGTGGTTTGCATCAAACATTTTTTTTATGTTAATGATATTCTTGTAATTCCTTTCATAGTATAAAATAGTTAATTATCAATCATGACAATCCTGCTATGGGTTTGGATAAAGTATTTCATGCTGCTCTTTATTAACTCTGTGTCAAACATCAAACAAAAACTATGACTGATCTCTCTTAGTTCCTGCTGCTTTGGAAGCTAGTTACATGTCTTTATTTGTAAATTGCTAGTCTTTTTTAAAAAAGAGAACTTTAAAAGCATCTTGGCTTTTTTTTTTTTAATCTTTCTTTCTTCCTTTCTTTCTGTATTATTATTAATATGCTGTGTTTAAGAGCTCTATTTCAAATTGGTAGGCTGCAGCATCTAAGTCTTCTCAGTCAGCCTTCTGAAAGCTAATTAACTCATAATTCAATTTAGAGCAGGTTTTTATCAGCAGGAAGTCATAATCAGATAGGAGGGATGGAGTAATGACTAATGAAGTTTTTTTCCAAGGTCTTTACCAGTCTTATTTGGTGACCTTAGAAAATCTGTGTACTCTTATTTTCTTTTCCTATGTCTGTTTTATCTAGAGAAGAAATATCTTGGTCAAGGATTATCGCTGTACATGAGAATGACTTCAAAGTGCTGCTGGCCTGATAGTATTCTACAAATATGTGTCATGTTGCCTTTGAGTCAGTAATGCGTCTCAGGAGCTTTTCCTAACGTAACCATGTCAGAAGGGTCCTCTGTTGCTTAAGGTCTTGCAAGTCAGAAAGTAGAAAGCATGGAAAAATCTTTCACAGTCCATGGTAACAAATTCTCCACTATAAAATTCTAATGCAGTATAATTGTGATTATTTAATTGTAGCTTTCAAATGGCATTTTTCTTTGTTTTAAGTTGCATCTGTCTAGTTAATGAGACTGAGAAGGAACTTACATGAATATCAATTAAGTCCATGTTATTTTTAAAAATAGTTATTTTGGGAGATAAAATGTAGAACAGGTGCACATCTATCCCATGACTTTTCCTCTAAGTACACTGTTAAAAACACATCTTTATCTAACATCCAGTAATTGCCTAGTTAATGTCAAAAAACTGTTAAGGTGCTTTGTCTTCTGTAGCATACTCAGACATACTAAGTTATTTTTACATTAGAAGGCAGCAGGGAGTCTTATTTTAGTACTACCTGTTCACCACAGAGCAGGATTTCTAGCATTAATCTGAAAAAGGCTGTTTTATTTTTGTCAGGAGTTGAAATGCTTTTGAAAGTTACCAGGCTGACAACTCTGGAGACTGGCATCCTGTTTTTATCTGTTGGATGGGTACAACACTGGCAGTGACTGCTCAATGCAGTCCTACATTGTTCTATTGCCATCTACTCCAGGCAGATGTAGATGTAGAAGGCCCACCCATAAAAAGGGAGAGACAACCTTCATGACTTCATACTGAAAAACAGTAACAGTTCTGCAGGGCTTCTAAACACTATTATCTTCTGTTGGAATGACACTCACACCACCATGTTTATTTACATCTGTCTTGACCGGTACCAGTTGAAGATAATTATGTGCATTGAAATAAGATATTTTCTCCCTAATTTTTGTATAGTCAATACAGAGGTCAATTCTGCCAAAGTAAAATTCAGAGCTGGAGACTAAATTTAGGAACAACAAATCTCTAATATCACTCCACACCCCCCATTCAAATTGCAAAAGGTTAAGTATCTCTACAACAGACTTACAGCTTAATCCACCAATCTCCCTACAAGCCCTGAAAGTGATTACCTTTAGGCATTCTCCTAAACTACTTGAAGGGAGGTTGTACTGAGATGGAGTTGGTCTCTTTCCCCAAGAAGCAATTGATAGAATAAGAGGAAATGGCCTCAAATTAGAGGAGGTTTAGATTAGATTTTGGGGAAAAAAAAATCATTAGAAGCAGTGAAAAGATTTCACAGCCAGCCCTGGAACAGGCTGCCCCGGGAAGCGGTTGGGTCATCATTCCTGGGGATATTTTAAACCATTGAATAGATTGATTTGGAAGGGTCTTTAAAGGTCATCTAGTCCAACCCTGCTGCCATGACCAGGACATCTTCAATGAGATCAGGTTGCCCAGAGCCCCATCCAATTTGATTTTGAATGCTTCCAGGGATGGGGCATCTACCACCTCTCTGGGCAACCAGTGTTTTAGTACCTCATTGTGAAAAAATCTTTCTGATATCTAGTCAACCCTCTTTTAGATGAAAACCCAAAAAGTTTATTCCCATCTTTGTTGTAGGCCCACTTCAAGTACTAGAAGGCTACAATATGATCTCCCCAGAGCCTTCTCTTCTCCAGGCTGAACCATCCCAAGTTTCATCTCATAGGTTCAGTTCTCTCCCCAGGAAACACTGTACAACATAAAAGTTATATGGATAATGTTGGTCTTGAGAATGCACTTTTTCATATCTGATTCCCAAAATACTTCAACAGAGGAATACCTTGGTACTTTTTTAATATTCTGGAACTATGTATTTGCATTTCTCTGAGTATTGCCCAGGACACTGATACTAATGAGTCACATAGTCTTTTAGGATTGATATATTTTAATTTTACCTAGATATTCTGAGTTTGTAATACAAGAGAGAATAAATTTCAAGCAAACAAAAGTATTCAATTTTAAAATGCCTAAATAAATACTATTTACTATTGTAAATATTTAATAACAGCCTAGCTGCAAATGTTAAAGAAAACCATCAATTGATCCTAAGCTTGTATCTGGAAGTCATCTAGCTTACAAGCCGTAAATACTAATAGTTGCCCAGTCCATATGATCCATATGAAGTAGAATTTGCACAGAGTATCTGCAAATATTGCATTCCTGGGAGATGGTATATTAATGCTGGACTGTAGAAGAGTGAGTGCATTTCTTTTTAAACTTTTTGATGATGCCTATAAGGGAGCAGGAAGGTACTGGGGCTGGGTTTTCCTCTGAGATTGCTACCTCCTTTGTGACTGCTGATCCTAAACTTTTTCAAGATGGAGGTTGGTCCTCATAGACTGCTTTTCCTTGTATGGAAATGTTAATGCTCCTTTTACAGTCATCTCCTCTCTTATGGTAAACATGGCTTGTTTATCATGGCTTGTCTAATCTGCTAGCAAATCTTTACTGTAGCGAGAGGTGAAATTCTCTTCCTACCCTGGCATTCTGTAGATTCGTCCTGAAGCCATTCTGTACAGGGCACCTTAAATTTACTGTGGACATGTATCAACATGGGATTTGAGTGGTGTCTCATTACTGTGACTCTAGAGACTAGAAGGTTTGATGATCAGTTTGGGATGGCTAATTTCCAAACCTTGTCCTTAATTGGTGCAGTGATACTACTGCATCTGCATACACATGCTCATTCCCTGCCCAGGAAATAACCCATTTCACTGCCTGACACTTTTCTTAGTTAACTAGCCTCAACTTTTTTAAGCATCTCTTTCAATTTGCTACTACAAGGCACATGCAACCAAGGTTATGAAGCTTTCAGAAGTCTGAGTGTCAGATTGAAGCATGTGACATACAAGCATCAGACACTCAAGACAGCAGCTGAAAGTTGTAACTATCATAATTACTTTTCCTTTCTCAAGTAAGAAATATTTTTTCCTGTTTAGGATCTATGTACTTACATATTTCATAGAAAATGTTTTGCTGGTCTTTGAACTGCAAATTCCTCAGGTCTCCATAGGAACATACATTAGAGGACGAAACTAGATGCTCTTGTGAAAGCTGAAATCTGCAGTATTTGAAAGATTTAGTTCCTAAAAATGTGCCTCTTGATCTATGTGAATCAGCTATCTCAGTCTATCCATTCCCTACTTAACACATGAATAAAAACCCCCAAAATATTTCAAATGTATTAGAGACTTCTTCAATAGCACAACAGAGTGGGCAGTATTAAGTTATTCTCTTATAACCATTAACTACAGAAATTTTGAAATTAAGAAAAAAATGTCAGGTTAGTATTCCCAGCAAAAGTAATGAACAGCATTTTGAGTATAGAAACATAGATAAGAATATATTGACCTCATCAGCATTTAAGGCCACTTTTCACCACAATGAGCTTGGCAGAAGGGGTTTTTGTATAAATTATCTCATTTTGTTCCTCTTCCAAGGATTAGCACTTACTGGGCCTAAATTCTGGCTTCTTCAGAAGAAAGGTAATTATAAAGTTTTTGAAAAATATTTAGAACATTATACTTGTTGTTACAAACAAAAAATATGTCTGGATACACCTAATTAGGCGAAACGTAGTTGTACACAAAATGATTTTACATGCTGATGGTGACACTGCAACATGCTGAATGCCAGAAAGAAAGGAAAAAAATTGTTGCCTCAGCATAATTTTTGTCAAATGATAAGGAATGAAATATGTATCTCAGATTTTCTCTTTTGGCATGCATTTAGTCAGAAGTCACTGGGTAGCAAAAGATGCTGAGTAACACAGAATCTTAAGGGAAAAGCCCAAATGCTGAAAAGAGAAAGAAGAGAAACCTTCACATGCAGCATGTTCTGGAGCTCATAAAAATGCAATCAGCCTTTCTTCACTGTGGATAAAAGGATCTTTGAGAAGCATCTATTCTGGTTATATTTTGCTTCTTAACAGTGCACTAGAACTACTTAATTGCTCTATCTGCCAATATACAAATTCTGAAACAAAAGGCCTAATGGTTTTTGAACATATTAACTTTTCACATATCTTTGATTGTTTCTAATAGAGATGAAAAAAACCCCAAACTACCTCTGTGAAAAGAGCTGTGATCTCTGTTAAGATTTCTATCCAGAAGTTTTATACTTATTTCATGCCTAAAGAAGGTTGCTGTCTCTCACAACGTCATTTTTAGAGCCATAAACAAGGAATATAATGCTTTCTTGGAAAGCTTTCTGCAACAGCATCATACCATTCAAATTGTAAATAAAGACGTAAACAAGCAATGTGCAAATGTATCTGGTGGAACATATTATTTTTATTTATGCCTACAAGTAGTAGGCAGTGAGGTTCAACTGCCAGTGGGTGGAGACCAAGACAACATACAGGACTGAGACCAGAACCTTAGAAATATTTAGTTGCTCCTGCTAGTTTTGGATGACAAAAATATACTTCCCTGACATTTAATGTCTTGCTTTTCTGAATGTAACTTGTTCTTCCATCTTTACCTCCTGGAACATATTTTGAGTCTGTAATAAATATATGGAATAATTCGTGTAGATTTTAGAATTTAGATGTAGAAACATGAAGTTCAAGCCTGCAGCCCAAGCACCCTGGATCCTACAGAAAGATAAAGAACAATAGGCTCTAATCACCCAAGCCGACAAACCCCGTCCACGCCCGAACACAGCTAAGCGGCCATCTGCTCGGTGATTAAATCAGCTCCTCGCGGCAAGGCGGTTCCATCACTTCTGAAACCCCTGAAAAGAAATTCCCTGCAGGCGGGTATCGGACTGAGAGTTCTAAGAATCAGACTGTACTCCGAAACTGCACGTCCGCGCACACCCATCACACACAGGCTGCAGGACCGGATGAGGGCATTCAGAACTCTAAGCCACGAGATCTGAAAGGAAGATCTGCCCTTTCAGAGAAATTAACCAAGAACTATACCAGCATTCAGTCTACCTTCGCAAACAATAAACTATGTAAAGAAAAAGACATTTGAAATTAAAATGAACTCGGTTACATCATTGCAACTAAAATTGTATTTAAAGTGCAGCACAGGCTGTGTGACTTCGGTGAATTATCGGAATCCATGCTTTACGCTGGTCTCTGAGAAACACCCCACCGATTCCCGGGCTCGGTGCTGCATTAATTGATTATTACCAAATTGATTATTGTGGCTGAACTAAATTTAATGTTGTCATAATAAATCATTATTATTATGATGATGACTCGGCTATTTCATTTATAACAAGTCTAATAGGTTGAAACAATATTGCGTCAAATTCAAAGTTGATGCTTAAATCTAAAATCTCTCTTAACAGAGAGATTTGAGATGATGCATTTTTCTCAGGTTTAACTGCTCCACATTTAGTTTGGTGTTTTGAAATATGATTTACATCACCTTTGCACTTTTAATGTAAGACAGTTTGATAGTTCATCCATCAGCAATTAGAAAACAGAAGGCCAAAGACCTGTATTAACAAGTAAGTAATGCAAGCATGAAGCAATGTCACCATAGCAACTTGGCTTGCACACAGGATGCTGTATTTAACCTAGGGGAGCTCTTAAAAACTCTTTGATTCCTGAAATAAGTAAAGTCTATGTGGTAGTGGGGCTGTGCCTTCAATGCTATAGCAGTAGATTTATCTTAGAAATGCGCAATTGCTTTGGCCCTATATAACTTACGGGAAACCAATGGTGTATGAGCACTTAAGGACATGCCTCATGGAAATCTTGACTTGCAGTTAGAAATGTGCAAGATTGGTTGATTTTTTTTTGGAACTGAGAAGGAGTTAGCTGTAGAGCTTATTGCTGTAATACAGAAGCATCTTAAAAAATATTCCCAGGAATTACTCTTAGAGTTTTATTTAATTTTTTTTGTTAGTCTACACACATCCTTCTATCTTCACAGTTACTGTGAGCTTTGTCAGGTAACGTGGGAAAAACACACATGATTTTGTGTTTCTCTTGTGGGTTCGAATTTTCAAACTCCTAAACTAGCTATGTGGATGGTATTAATTAATAATGTGAATTTATATGTCCTCAAGTCAGGAAAAAATCATGTGAGCTTCATCAGAGGGTCATGCTGCTAGTAAAACAAGTTCTAGGCAGCCAATTTTTGCAAAACTGACATTTCAATAACCTTTGGTATGGAAAACAGGAGTTTTAGAGGTGTGAGATCATAGGATCAAAATTAATTCTTAGAAGGCACAAACAGTGGCAGGTTTGAATACTGTGTGGTTACTACTTCCCTTCAGCAGTCAGGCTGTAATGCTTCACCATTTCCTCATCTAGCTCAAGATTGGCTACGATAAAATACCCAGGTCAAGAGGCTAGATTTGCTGGAGGGCTTGTTGCCTAACTGCCCTTCAGGATGCCTAAATCACGTGTTATTAAGAGTTTCACCAACCCCTCTTGAGCTACTTTGTATCTACAACCCCTTGGCACCTTAGTTTCCAGTGGTAAATTGCCCCAGTTCTTACATTTCTGAAGAAACAATGAATACTCAACTACCCAAGTATCCACCTCATACCT
>VYZR01019316.1:11052-22140 GCA_013400675.1 Oxylabes madagascariensis | reverse complement strand
TGTTGGTGTTGAGCACTCTTTCCCCAGCCTTACTTTTCCTCATTCTTATCTTTCCCCTTCCTCATCTTCAGTGTTTAAGTAGAAACTGAACAATTTACTCTCAGAATCCCCAACTCAAAAATATCAGTGGGTCAGTATCAGTCTCATTAAAGAATTTTATGCCACTGCTTGGATCTATGGGTGTAAGTTTTTTTACCCTGAACTCATTAATGAATGGTTCACATAAATATCAAACTTGTGATGAATTATTCTGAAAAAGAAATAAATAACTATAAAAAACCCCCAGACCCTACTCTTTTGTCAGCTATTATTATTCTCCTTCTCCCCAGCAATTAAATTTTTAGTTGAACTTTTAGAATACCATTTTGGGCAGCAAGTGATCATCCAAACCAAATCCATTCCCCACTGAAGAATCTGTGATCGTCCTCGTTTTCTGTCTCCAGAGTCAGCTGCACCAAAAATGATCTCAGATTATTTGCTCAGACACTCAACACCAACACTCTGGGCCAGGTTTCTTGATGTATAATAAATGCCTCTCTCTGGCTGCAGTGTCTCTAAACTGGCAGACTGCATTTTAATGAAAGCAAATGATAAATAATTTGCAATATAGCACTAATCATTTTTACACTGCAATCAAGTATTTCGTGTTGTCATTTTCTCTAATTAATCCCCCTGAACCAATTCTATGTATATGTGTGTATATAAACACATCCACACACCATTAAACTGAATTTTTAGAGAAGTTCTTCAGAAACTGACCCAAGTTAGGCAATTTTAGACACTGCTGGTTAATATGTTTGATTTACAGGCTGCTTTTATTGTGAAGCACATCCAATTAAACCTCTAATTAGGGCCTGCCTTCACTGAAGCTAAGCTGAAAGACCGTTTTCTAGACTTTTCACTGACAGAATAAGTAAATCAGTTCTCATAAAACTGAAATAATTTGGAATTTTTTTAAGAATCACATCAGGAACTGAAAGGAAATAAGCCCATTTTAAAAATTCAGCTCTGCCAAGAGTCCCAAGACAATTCTCACCGTAAGCTTCCCTCGGGTTGAACAACCACCAGTGGAACGTGAGCACACAGATGTGGAGAGAAACTGCCTGTGGGACTGAGCTCCAGAGATGTACAAATTTCAGATGCTGCACTGAACTGAAGACAATTTATGCATCCCTGCAGACTCAATCTTATGCTTTTTTTGTTGTTGTCAATCATGGAAGGCCAAAATTATTCATATAAAACAATGAGAGGGGTAACCAGCACTAGTGGTGCTGCAAGACTCTTGACTCATCTACACAACCTAAATGCCCAAAACCTTCCTTATTTCCAAGGGTCCTGGCCTTTTGCAAAAGGATATTTAAACAGTTACTGAAAGCTCTGCTCTCCTAATCAAACATCCCAGTCAATTAATACAAGGCTGGTGTTCAAAGACAAATGCATGAAGAATCTCTGTGCACTGACCTGCAAACACAATTTTACCATTTCCTCATTGCCAAGGATGGCCAAACACAGGTTCCAGAGTTATGGCTTCACTGCTGACAGAGGCTTCAAAATGCAAAATCGTTTAAATGAGAAAATACAGATGATAAACTGCTGTATTCACAGTGCTTTGAGGAAGGAATTCTCAAGGGAGTTTAAAGGAGTTAAAACCATATTTATTTTAAAAATTCATTCAGTTCACCTTCTAGGTTGTGAGAACAGAAAGGGAGGAGGTTTCTTTCATCACTTATTTCTGTGCTTTTCAAAACTCAGGATGTGCAGACCGTGTCCTGCTCTAATTTAACCCACACAAATTTCATGTTTGCTGCTAAAGCCTGGGAATTAATACTGCCCAAACACAAAGTTTCAGTAGAACTAATATGGAAAATGTGACTCAGATGTACGAAGGATAATTACTTCCTCTATTAAACCCAGCCCTGAGCATTGCTCCTGTCCAGAAGGCAAAATGACAACAGTTGCACAAGCAGCACTCCATTCCAGGGCAACAGATGATGGGTTTGTATTAAATCAAGACACACAGAGATTTTAAAAATATTTTTATTATTGTAATGAGACTGCAATATTATCTAAATAAACTTTTTAATCACTATTACACTCTATTTTCCTCACGAAGGTTCCGATTGGGAATGCCACAAAGTATCCTGCAACCTGCACACTTAAAATTTGTTTATAGAAACATTCGGTAATAAAAGGCCTTTGCAATATGTTGGTTTAAAAAAACAAAAACCATCAGAGTTATAAATCCAAGTGTGTACTGAAGTAGATTTATTTCAGAGATCCACTGACAAACAGCTTCATGAGCTGTCAAAGAACAAGTTTGGGTGTGCTCACAGCTCTGTGGGAGCCTCATCCACAGCTGCTACAAAAGCAAGAGTAGGGATGGAGCAGAGTTGTGTGAGCCAGAATTTAGGCCACTGTTAATTACAGTTAATTTTGATTAATTCTGTTGCTCACGTAATACTTAAGGCAAATTTCCTTATACACTCATTTTCCCAAGCTAAAGCAATAAGATAAGCACAGTCCACAATACACTGAAAAAAAGGTATTTTATGGTTATTTATGTAAGATGTGGCAAGAACAAATACAACACACTGCAGTTTTAACTCCTACTTTTCTGCTTAGAATGAATGAAACTCCCTTTTTCAGTTGGTATTCAAAAAGACTTGAACAATCTTCCCAATTTTGAAGAACTACCCTTGAACTACCCTTCCCAATTTTATCAGAAATACAATTTAAGATTTGAACTAAAAGTTTTCTGGAGCTGGAGATGTCCCAAAGCTGATGGAAGTTCTCAATACATATCCAAAAATCCCTGAACAAAAGGAGAATCCAATGCACTGTTACTGCAAGCAGACAACACAAAAATTACATTCAAATGAGAGACATTTTATAGGATTCTTTTCACGACAACAAACTTCAACTTCAGTAGCTCCAACAAGCTGGGAAAAATGAGAACTTAGGTTTTTAGCCTAAATGCCACAGTCTTCAGTTTGTGAGGGCAATGTGCCATCAGCACCCACTCCTCAGCTGTGGAATTTCTCATCAGTAATACACAGAAAAAACACATCTGATACCGGAAACAATAATGCAAACAAGGAGTGAAATACTGGCAAAAAACCAGAAAAGAGGGTTTTGGTGACATCCTTGTCAATGTGGACCATAAGAGATGTTAGCAGGAGAAGTGTCTCATGAACAAGCCATTGTTCTGGCTTTGCACAATGCTTTTTTCTGTTAATCAGACATTCAATAACAAAACAGTTCCTGGGGACGGCACCAGCAGTGTCCTGACCTTGCTGCTCTGGAAGTAAAACCTTCTCCCATCCTTTGACAGGCAGAATTCAGGCCCCAGGGTGTGTAGGGAGTGCACACTTGAAAATAAAATGGAATATAACAATCCCTTAACTGAAAAAATGATGTTTCATGGATTTCTGGAATGTTAGGAGAGCAACATTTGTAAATGAACCTGTTAAAGATTCCATCCCAAGCAGTTATGGAAATGACAATACAGTGAATTGATTTAAAATAACAGTAATTTTAAACAAGAAATTGGACTGAAAGAAACATGATGTTCCAGGAAAGAACTGTGTGCTTTGTGATCACTATTTATTTTTAAATATATTTATATTTTTACAGTACAGACTTATTTTTACATATAAATACAACAGTATTGAAGTTCTATTAAGATTTGATTTTTAGAAGTAAATGGACCAGACTTTTTCACAGGTATGGAACTCTTTCAGCATGTTTTTAAATTTAATTCCTGCTACAGTTGAAAAAGTGGAACTATTATTGTATAATTTTATCACAAGCTTCTTTCCCTTCTTGTGAAAGTGAAGACAAATTTAACAAAAGGCAACACCACAGTTCTTAGTCCTGACTTGGAACACATTTAACAGTATTTGCTCAAATCACAGATCAGCTATTACAGTGAGTCAAGAAAAAAATGTTATTTTCACCCAGTGGAATCCGAGTCTGCCAGACAACCTCACAAACACGGAATTCTCACTCCTGGGTCATCTCCTCCTTGGGCTGCTTGAGTTCAGCCAGAAGCTCCTTCCCACTTTCTCCTGCTTTTGAGGCAAAGAGAGCAGCTCCCTCCTTAAAGCCCAGGAGCTTCAAACTTCTGGCATAATCTGCATACACAGCATGGATCAATTTATGTACATGAAGCATTAAGGAAAACACAAATTAATAGCAAAAAGAAACACAGAATCCTTTTTTCCCCCTTCTTACTCCTTGGCTCTCCCCAGGTGAAAATGCCAAACATTGTGCTAATCCATGACTTTTCAGCACAAATAAGAAAAAGAAAGTTGCTTTAAATCCTCCTTTTGAACTCATATTAGTATTTATAAAGGAACATGCAGAGTGCTGTAAACTAAACCAGACACATTTCAGATATGCTTAAGTACCTACCATGATACAATGGCAAAAATTGCAACAGAAATTTTAATGTCACAAAGATTTTTTCATTAATTAGACCAGGAGATATCTACATGACTTATTAGTGGCATATTTATTTACAGGCTGATGACTCCACAGAACAGGATCAGGTATTATTTACATATGAATTGTTATTTATGGTATATAATACTAAAGTTTGTGCAACTCCTCAGCTTTCCAAAACACCAGGTCAGATGTGAAGATTTAGTGAACAAAGACAGGATTTCAGAAAAAGGATATTTGTATCGTCATTAACTTCAAATGCCCCGTACTTCAGACAAGCTTCTACAAATAAAGCTGCTCTATCAAAGTACCTCATACTGTTAAATGGGAAAAAAAAAAGAGAATAATTTGTTAGGATACAAACAAGAAAAGTATTCCAGGACATCACACCAAAACACTTTCAGAGAGGCTTTCTAAATCTTTTTTATATCTCCCCTTCCTCCTTGCACTCGAGAATTGACACTTGCTATAAATTTTTCTGAAAGATCAGGCCTGAAGTTACACAGAAAAAATCATAGATGCTATAAATCATTACTGCTTGGTCCATGGGTGCTGGCAATCTTAAAGCCTGCAGTAAAATGAAATGCCAATTGTAGCTCACAGGTTAAAATTAATTGAAGCTTTTTTCTGTTAGAAACAGATAAAATAGAAACAGATGTTGGAAATAAGTGTGGACAAGAGAAAACACAGGTTGTGCTGTTTCACCTTTACCTGTGCAACATCTCTGCAACTTTAGTGAAGCAGCCAAGAGACAAGAGCACGAGGATGGCCTTGGATTTCTGGTTGACCTGCGGGGAGCAGAGGTGATCGACCCAGCGGCGCAGCACGTCCGCGCACTCCTCCGCGCTCAGCCGCACCTGCAGGGACAGCACAGCCTGAGCCAGCCCCAGCCCCACACCCCCTGCACCCTGCTCCTGCTGCATCCTCCTCAGGGCAGCAAAAGCATCTGAAACCACCCTTTTTTTAAATAGAAAGTATGCATATTCCTTGAATTAATACAGCATTAAGGAAAAGCAAAGATAGCTGGGTGTAAAAATACTTCACTTGGGTCACTCCGTTTTTACACGTGACTAACATCATTTTTACTCCAAGCTGTTCTAAAGTTTTTCTAAATCAAGAAGTTACTCTTCATCCTTTACTTAAGACTTAAGGACAAAAAAAAAAATCTTTATTTTTCTGAAAAGAGGCATTTACTCATTTAGAAAATCTAAGTACAACTTTTTCCGTTCCTTCTTCAGGAAACATAACAGAAACTTTACTTAAGAGACGCTGAAAAATCCTTACTAACTCCTGCCCGTTTATAATGTGGAGAATTAATGCTGTGTCTGGGTAGTTTTGCTGTAATTATGGCTGCACACCAAAACAGGTGGTGATGCAAATTTATGTGGGTGGTGGGAATTTTGAAATCAGCTCACACATTACATAGAGCTCAGCACAAAGTCACTGCCCAGTTATTTATCCACATCCAGGAGTGCAGCCCTGGTTCAAGCCTGACATGTTTTGGTTTCTAGAAATTCCTTTCTCAGGAGATTTTCTGTATACAAGGGAAATGTTTTTGTAACTGTACCTATGTTTATCCATTCTTTCTCACAGGAGAGGTTTCTTGATGAACATCTGTTTTAACCAATGTGACTGAAGGTTTGCCTCTGTTTCACCAATCAAATTGGTCTGTGTAAAATAGTATAAAAGAGAGGGACATCTCAAAAATAAAAAAGTCATTTTTATTTCTAGCCTTCTGAAAGATCTGAGAGTCTGTGTCATTGTTTAGTGCACAACAGCAATACAGAAGTGGGTTTTTGTAGTTTATTACCAACTTTATACTGCTGTAGCTATATGGACCTTTCCCAAAAATTAGGAAGTTGAGTATTCCAAGGCTTTTTAGGCCTCAATCCTGTCACGTGGACAAGGAGGGCCCACCTGTGTGGTCAGAAGGCTAAAGAATCTGCCAGCGCTGATTGAATGGACTGGCTTTTCGTGGCTGAACCGTGTTTCTAATTGATGTTTGAGTTATCTAGGGAACTTCAGCACTCTCCTCAGCCTTCCTAAGCACAGGTGCTAAGCAGGTGGTTGGTGTTACCAGCCTGGGAAGGGAGGAATTGCCCACCTTGGCCAGCCACGCCGCACGGTTCCACTCGCCGTAGGTCTGCAGGTAGCGACAGGCGTCTGCGGCCTTGTCAATCAGACACAGCAGCTGCACCCCCTCTGGAACACAAAAACCACTCCAGTCAGGAAATCCAGAGAAAAAAGACTTGCTGTCTGTATGTGGGAAAGGATCTCCATGTCCTCAGCACATGAAGATATTGAGACTGCTCTCAGTACAACCTGGGTGCCAGTTATTGCATCTTTGTTCTGGGCTACAGAGGCCACACAAAGCTCTCGTTTATCTTTGCTCTCAACACAAATTTAAGGGTTCACAGGACTTCTCATCATAAAGACATAATGACCTTTGTAAATTAAATAAATAGATTTCATGGGTAGTTCTTTATTTTAATTGAATGTTGTTCACAGTGCAATTATTAACAGTCTACAGAGTGGAAAGTAGTTTTTCCAGGCAAGTAAAAACTTTTAACTTTCCTGGCATGTCTGAGTATTTCAGTGATATGGTTAGAACTGAGATATTTCGGTTATGTTTCACCTCTTGCATTAACCAAAATTAACCTGTACTTGTAAGAAAACACATATTATGAAAAAAGTTCTGAACTAAAAAGGAGACTAAATCTGTATTTCACGTCTCGTAACAGGACACAAAATTTTAGTTAATTCTTTAATTAGAAAAGTGGAAAACGTATTATTTGCTCAGCTTCTTTTTGTGCAAACAACTGCTAAAAGATTTACTCCAGAAGTAAGTTTTCCAGTGAAAATAAATCAAGACAAGCTGGATTTTATAACTCAGTTACTGATCATTTTTGTGTTAAGTACTCTGCGTAGTGTCTACTCCAGCACATGCAACGTGTAAGATCCATCCCAGCAGGATTCACTCCTATTTCCACTGGCATCCTTAAAAATGATGAGAATTCTCAGTTTACAAGCAAAGAGAAAGAGATACTTCACCTGCAAGCTTTCCATTGGCTATCATGTTGGTGGCCACCAGTTTGATGGTGCTTTGAGATGGCCCTGAGGAGGTGACAGTTGTGACCAGGCAAGCTTTGAGTGAGTCACAGTAATAATGGGCATTCTCTGAACTGGTTTCCAGCAATAGCTGCACTGCTCTGTCAGTCTGGCAAGAGAAAAAAATGCAACTTCCATCACAACATATTGATTTTGTGTAAAAGCTGCTCTATTTTTACCCTTTTTGAGACATGGAACAAATAACAATGGAAGTCATTCTAAAACAGGCTACAAAAATATGTCCCCGTCTAGTAAGGACTGAGATTCTATTTCAGTTGGACATTTGCAATAAGGACAGCATTGAAAACTCATCATGAATTTAATATAAGAATGGAAAAACTCTGCACTGGGTTCATACAAGTAAGAAATAACAAATCAAGTTAGAGAAAGCTGTCCTTGAATAGGTTAAGTACATGAAACAGACAGGGAAGAAGAATAAAAAATTCAAATATTACCCACAAACCTGGCCCAAGAGAAGAAGCTGATCAGCACATTTCCTGGTATGATCATATGTTGATCTCTTCACTTCCTGGAGATTTACCCTTTCCAGCTGGAATTTCTGGATAAAGAAGGAAGAAAATATTTTAAATGTAAGTCTACCATAAGAAATAAAACCAGGCATCTAAAAAATATGTAAATATCTTGCCAGTTTTTGGAACAGACTCTATTTTTAAGTACCAAGAATGTTTTAATCCACACTGGTATGTTACTAATAAAAGTGAAATATGTACAGGGAAGTGAGTGTTTATTGTGCTGATGACATTCCTATCAAATTTGGTTTTGAACTCCTTGACATACCTGGAAGTAAGAATTTTCACACAGTATGTCATAGCATATATCCAGAGGATTAACCAGCTGCTCTTGAAGGATGGCTGTGTCTGCTTTTGCAGGCTTTTCCTGGCATAGGCTGTGCAAATAGTGGGCAGCAATAGTCCAGAAATGCAGTTCAGATTCGTCCCCATACAGCCTGAGAAGATACAAAGCAGGATGTGAAACAGGTTTGTATTTTTTCATCACCGCATAAAAATACGATATATTGCATTTCCTCAAGGACAGTGAATGCCTGTGGACAACCCAAGTGGGACAAGCTATGAGAGAAGATTATGGAATGACATTCAGCAACAGCAATTAAACTCCAGGAATGTTCAGCATAAAAATAGGTGGAAATTGATATTTATTCTTATTTTACACTTAGTCACTGATATTTTCTTTCAACCACAAGTTACTAAGTTTAAAAATCACTTCTGAATACAGACAGACTAAAATTAGCTCAGTTTAGGCAGAGGAACCACACAGAACAAATACACTTGAAATAAACCCCAGGCCCTCCCCTGTTTGTATAGAACTATTGTGAAGTTCTAAGTGACATTTTGGGGCATGAACAACTTAAGGTAATGCTAGAACCCCAGTTATAAAAGTGCCACCAAGACTGAGGGAAGTTCCTTGTATCCAGCAAGCAAATAAAACTGTTTTAGTGAGGTAACATTTCCATTTTTGTCTTAAAACCACTCTACTACATGGGTAACAAAGTAGTTTAGGGACTGTGCTAAGTTAAAGGACAACTGGGTGAGTTCCTAAACTTCAGCTCCTTCCTATGCATTAAAAACATCAAGGTTTTCCTAGGAAGTATTTCCTATATTTATCTGAATCTCTACTACCTGGCAACCAGGAGACATCTCTGCAGGAGAGAAAAATCTGGATCAAGCAGAAGTTTCTTTATGTCACTGCAAAAAAAAAAAAAAAAAAGTGTTAAAGAATCTGTAAAATGCTGGGCAGCTTTTGTTTTTGTTTGGTTGGTTTTGAAGACAAATAGGATACATCACATACAAACTGAAAAGATCAACCCCCAAAATACACAATTTCTTTTCTGAAATGAAAAAAATGCATCTAGGAAAACAATTACAACAGGAATTATATATAATCTGAAATATAACTGATCTCTAGGGGCAAATGCAGTGAGTCCATCAGGAACTCTTTATCCTTGCAATATAGGGAATCACCACCAGAGTGTATGCAAAGCTGCCAATTAGTCTGCAGTAATTCTACTAATTACAGTATTAATTCAGCTACAAATAATCTTGCAGCTATGCAGTGTCATAGCAGAAGGGATGCATGTGCATGAATCCAGGTTTTCCACAGGTGTTTCAGACTGGATAAAAATAGGCTGTTACTTTATCCATCTATTAAATGGAAGGAAAAAAGGAACATGGACAAAATTGTCTATTTATTAGCTTTAACTATAATTTTCAAGGTTTAAATTCAATGTCAAAATCTGTTTTCTGTGTAAATAGAGCAATGTGCATCAACATTACTCTGGAATTGTATCTTCAACAAAGGATTTTTGGAATCATCTTTTTTTTCCTCAGAGCTCAAATACCCCAATAAACCTTGGCCTATTTAAGTGGNAGCAGAAGGGATGCATGTGCATGAATCCAGGTTTTCCACAGGTGTTTCAGACTGGATAAAAATAGGCTGTTACTTTATCCATCTATTAAATGGAAGGAAAAAAGGAAAATGGACAAAATTGTTAGCTTTAACTGTAATTTTCTATTAGCTAATTTTCTATTAGCTTTAACTGTAATTTTCAAGGTTTAAATTCAATGTCAAAATCTGTTTTCTGTGTAAACAGAGCAATGTGCTTCTATTTGGAATTGTATCTTCAACAAAGGATTTTTGGAATCATCTTTTTTTCCTCAGAGCTCAAATACCCCAACAAACCTTGGCCTATTTAAGTGGCAGTGTCCAATGCATTCTGGATCAGCATAAAGAACTCCTAAATCCCTGAGAAGTACTGCTTAAAACGTTCCAAATGCTCACAGGTCAGCTGCAAATCATGTACCTATCAGTACCTTTAAAGCATCAAGTTTAAAATTACATAAAAATTACCGAAAAAAACGCTTTTTTAAAAATAAAAACTGTCATTACTCAAGCATATCTTTAGAGAGGCGAAAATAATTCTTTCTTCATTAATTGTGAATTGCCACAAACTTCAGATTTTTTCCCATCTCAGAATTTCATGGCTTACACAAGTAATAATAAGAAAATTCTTACTTGGACAATGAATTCAACTGCTCTTGGAGAAGGTTTTTAATATTTTCATTCTCTGGATAATCACTGGATTGAAAAAAAGGAAAACAGAGGTTTTCTACATTACCAAAAGGACAGAATTATCTGAAATGGAAGAGCACTATTTGTGAGAAAAACATAAGAACATACATGGAAACAATCTTTCACCTTCTTTTGGTAAGTCATACATGCAGGATTCCTTATCCAGTTACCAGTTCCAAAACAGCAATGAAAGATTTGAATTTGCTTCCACTGAACCTCAGAGTCAGTGCCAATCTTTCTTTCCCCATTTTTCTTTCTTTTCATTAACCTTAAAATTAATAAAAATGGCAATGTCTAGAGCATTATTATGTGACCATGAGCCACCCCAGGACACAGAAATGTGCTCCTCTGATAATGTGAATGTGGCTCCCCAAAAGTACAGACAGGTCTACCAGAATATCAGAGTATCACCTGCAGTTACATTTCAGG
>VYZR01019315.1:9125-21138 GCA_013400675.1 Oxylabes madagascariensis | reverse complement strand
AAAGTCCTCAAAAGTTGCTTTTGACAATGCAGACAAGACAAGAATGAGGTTTGAGAACATCAATGCATGGGGTCTTGCTGCCTTGCCATGACACAGCTGGTTATTAGTGACAGCTTTATAAAAGTTTTTGCAACTACAATTTGTTCAATAAATACTCTGCAGTATTTTATAATGCAGTAGTCACATATGTAGCAGAAGACTCCTCTGTATATGAGCCCAAGACATAATCCAGAAGCTTCCTCCACTGTGATGTTATCTCCAGCTGCCTGCTCTGGCAGGCTACATTCATGAAGAGAGGTTACATTCACATGGAGACAATGGACAGTTCTCTCAGTCTGTTTCAAGGGAGATGTAGCAGAGCAAAAGCAGTTCTCCTTCACCGGGTTCTCATGGAAACTGGACCCTGGTGTAGTTTCTCCCTCTATAATTCCTGTCTGTGCTGCTTCCTGGAGAGGAGTACCTATCACATACAGGCATCAGGAAATCTTCTCTTCTTTGAAACCCTCTTCAAGGCCCTGTACAGGAATTCGTGCAGAGCTACACTTTTTGACCTTTAGGGCTAATCATGCCTTGCTTTTGTTCTCCAAATTCAACTTGAATCTTGGATGCATATGTGGTACAGAAGAACAGCAAAGAATTTCTGTCTCAAATCTTCCCCTGAAGACATGGCTGCAGATCTTGCTGTAGTCAGCAGGAGATGCATGGCAAATTTTTCAGAACAGTTTTTGCCTTATCTTTATGAATCTGCTCAAAAACTCATCGAAACAAGAAAAGAGTCTCTCACCATTTAGGCACAAGTGATTACAGGAGAGAAGACCTGAAAAAACAAAGCTATTTGTCCAAATGGTGCCAGCAAATATCAGGCACAACACCCTATGGAGCTCCCTCAACAGACCACACTGGTTTTTTGCACTGTTTGTTGGGGTTTGGGAGATTTTTGCACGTTATTTTACAGAATTTATTACTTGGAAGGAATTTAAAGATTGTCTCATTAACTTTATGACAAGCTGTATTACTTGTAATTGTATACAGTACAGCAAAGGTCACAGAATAAGGTCATTCAGGTGAGGAAGAACCTCAGCAGGTCTTTAATCCAATCTCCTGCTCAAAGCCGAGCCAAGTATGGGATCAGACCAGGTTGCTCAGACCTTTGACCAGCTGGGTCTTGGAAACTTCAGAGGATGCCAGCTGTACAACCTGTCTGGATAAACCTGCTCCACTAACTGCCTCTTCTCATGGCAGGGAAGACACTTTCCTTATAATCCAGTCTTGAACCTCTTTTGTTTCGCTTTTGTCCACTGTCTTTCCTCCTCCCACCACACACCACTGAAGAGTATCACCTTATTGATAACCTGGCTTGTAGGTACTGGGAAGCTGCTCTTAAGTGTTCCTCCCTCAAGCTGTCGTTGCTCCAAGCTGAACACACCTCAGTGCCTCAGGTGCTCTAGCCCTCAGCTGCTGCAGTGACCCTGTGCTCGACTCATTCTGGTTTTTTGGTATCTTTCCTGGTGGATACTAAGTCTAGATACAGTCTAAGGAGTGGTGAATAGGAGGGGAACCTTCTATCGATAGAAGAATCCTTTGATCTCCTGGCTGTGTTTCTTCTTGTACCACCCAGGAGTCTGTTGTCTTTTCTTGCTGTCAGGGTACAACGCTGGCTTACATTTGGCAAGGAGTCAAGAAAGAGCAGTTCTGCCCCTGGCAGTACAGGGAAAACAGCCAGCTCTGCCACAAGCCCAGGATCCCAGGCATGTCCTCTTTCTCCATGCAGTAGTTGAGCTGGGGCAGAATTTGAAGATTTTAATGAGCCTTTCTATCACCCCTGATGCAGCAACCTTTGTGCCATACATCCAGAAGTTCCTGGCACCCCATCTGCAGCAATTGTATCTTCAATGTGTGCTGACCAGTTCTCCAGCCATGTTCAGTGACTTAAGAAGCATCCGACTTGGTGTACATGGTGGACAACTCCAGTGTGCCGTAACACGTCAGAAGAACTATACAGTAGCAAACCTGTGCAACAAATAAACATATATTTATCTCATGAAAACCCCAAAAGAAATACAGTAACTATAGATGTTAGCAAAACGATCTGTATGGAAAGGGTAAGGGATGGCCTCCTTGTCAAAGGTCTGATGTGTAGCAAATATTGTGGCATCCACAACTGTCTTTTAAGTAATTGATTGTCATCAAGAGTGGAAAGGTTGATGTCTTAACATCTTTTTCATCAATTCTAGCATACAAGTTATTACACAGTGCTGAGTGGTCACAGCCCTACTGGAAACCAACATCTTGCAAAATTGCTCATTATTCTCTTGACCATGAAAAACCTCAGCCAGAAGAGATTAATCAGACTTGCACACTTGGCTTTACACAGTTTGCTTCTTTTCGGTTACGAGTGCTTTGTGCAATGATTTAAGACTCTGGTAATGTTTTGCTGAGAAGACACTTATCATAGATTCCTTGTTCTTATTTCCCCTGTCCAGCATCTTACTCATCTACAGATGCCCATGTCTGATGTATATTCCATGCTGGAGACAATAACTGTTACTACCCCTAGTTCCTAAATCATGTACATTGTGAAATTAAAACAGAGGACAGAACTGTAAGACTCGGTCACCTCACTCTTACATGCAGGGAGAAGTTGTTCTATCCTTTACTGTAGATGATGGTAGCACAGTTTCCAACAGTGTGCCCGGAGCCCATGGATTTGGGCAAATCCCCACTTGTTCAGCATAGTCACTGATCAGACAACACATTAAAACTTGTAGTACAAAGGTCTCCGTTACTGGAGACCAGTCAGTGAAGATACACAGTTACATTTCCCAATAAATGGATTGAACTCTCTTCCCGTTGTAGTCATTCTCTTTTTACCCATTTTATTTAAACAAAGTAGAATTCTCCTGAAGGTGAAGGGCAGACGGGTGGACTTAATGCCTGTGGTCCATTTCCAAGAGTCTGTTTTGGTATTAGGACCATATTCAGACAAGCTCAAGAACCTGGGTGTAACACAGTCAGTCTGAATGAGGACATTAAAAATAATGGGCAAGATTTTTGACAGGTGTCCAGTGAAGTCACTCAGCACTGGTACCATTGAAAACATGTTGATGTGAAGCATTTGTTTAAATTAAAGTAGAAACTAAAGGTCTGTACCTTTGTTGTGCAGAGTCAAAACCAGAGTGTGTGCGTCTGACTCGTGACCGAATGAATATGTGGCTACTCAGGATAATTAAGCTAGACTTGTTCTCCTGTGAGAGCAAGAGAGCTGCAGTACCTGTGCCACAACTCTACTGCATGAGTACTTGCATGAGAAAAGAAATTTTCACTGTATTTAGAAGAATGAAGGAAGGATTCCTGTTTGCTTTATACCTGAGCTATTTGACATGTCATGCTCACTTCCAGCGTACAATATTGCTCTGATATTCAGAATCACAACAGGCAGAAAACTCAGATGATATTTCCAGTTATTCTTTTGTCAAAAGCAAGAGATGCCTGCAGTTGGGATCTCTTTGAATTCACCATTGAGATTGGCTGCCACAGAGTGATGGGGCATCCAGGCACAAGCACTGTCAAGTGAAGACTTCAATTGACATACTGCAGAAAAGGATCTTAAACCTATATTTGTCAAAATGGAAGTGCAAATCTCAGTGTAGTCTTTGTAATTCAGGAGAAGCTCTAGAAGTAAAATTGCCTGAAGCATAAATGTGTGGGAAAAAAAACACTTTCTTTATTAAAAATCCCATAGGAGCTTTATTCTCAGGGCTCTATACAATTTACTTTTTACTCTTTCTGTTATTTACCTTTTATTGAAGAGTGTGTTCTTTTATGCAGGATACACAAAAGAAATGTATGCAAATAACATGTTTGTAAGAAAAACAAGGTGACCTTTGTTTGCTTGAATAGAAAATCCTGAATGTGTTTTTGTTTTTTCTTTTACTGCTTTGGCAAACCCATGAGTTAAACTTCAGCCTTGGTAGAGCCATCAGAAGAATTGTTGCCTAAAAGAGACAACATGTTATGTGGATTTAATATTACGTTGAAAGGCAAAAAACTTGGATTCTACTCTCTATAGCTCTTCCACTCTGCAACGTGGAAAGGCTACTTTTTCTCCATGACCCTGCATCATGGTGTAACCCCAGCCAGCAGCCAAGCCCCACTCAGCCACTCACCCACACGCCACCAGTAGGATTGGGGAGAGAATCAGAAGGGTAAAATTGAGAAAATGAATGAGTTGAGATAAAGACAGTTTGCCGCGGTGGCCTTGGTCTTCGAGGCGCCGCAGCGGTCCCTGGTAGAAGCGGCTTTAAAAAGGCACCCTGGCACACCAGGCGCACAGGCACTCTCAGGTGGGGGAGAGTGATATCAGCTCTTGGCAAGGGATTTCGCTCCTTGTGAGAAGCTGCTGGGGCAGCTTCACTCCAGGGGAAGATCAGGCGACGCAGGGAAAAAGCACCACGAGGCAGGTTCCTCTTCTCCACAGGCTTCTTTATTCGAAGGCTCCTGGGTCCGACGAACCCAGAGGCACCGGAGAGCTGAGCCTTTATGGAGATATCTGAGGGCAGGGATACAAACTGGGACCAATAGGGAACTGATACAACGTAACAGGCACTTACAACTTCGAACCAGGGAAGAACAATTTACCTAGGGGAGCAAAGGCTCATGGGGGTAATTACTTTTCTCGCCCTAACTGCAGGCAGTCTCTCTAGGAGACTCCCTGGGGCTAAAGCCGGATGCATTGCTGCAGCCTGTAGGCTGCAGGGCATTCCATGGCTGAGAGGCCTTTTGAGTCACTCCCATCTCCATGAGAGGCCTCCACCATTTGGGGTAGCCTTAGGGGCTACCACAACAGTTCAATAAGGAAAGCAGAACCCATGCACATAAGCAAAGCAAAACAAGGAATTTGTTCGCTGCTTCTCCCATGGGCAGGCAGGTGTTCAGCTGTCTCCAGGAGGGTGAGGCCCCATCACATGTAATGGCTACTTGGGAAGAGAAATGCCATCCTACCAAACATTCCTCCCCTTCCTCCTTCTTACCTTCACATTATATACTGAGCATGATGCCATATGGTCTGGAATATCCCTTTGGTCACTTGGGATCACCTGTCCTGGCTGTGTGTCCTCCCAGCTTCCCATGCATCCCAGGTTTCCTCAACAGTGTTGCAGTTCACGAAGCAGAAGTGGCCTTGGCTTTGTGCAAGCCCTGCTCGGCAATAACAAAAACATCTCTATATTATCCAGTCAAACTTTGTTCAGCACAAATCCAAAACAGCCCAATACCAAACAGCATGAAGAAAATTAACTCTACCCCAGCCAAAATCAGCACATGGTATTTCATCTTTGCACTCCCTTGGATCCCTCAATGTTATGCTCTAAACACTCCGGAGCAGGGAAAGGCTTACACTGTCAATGTGTTGTTTCTAGCATAGCAAAACCACTAATAGCAAGTGAATGCTGTGAAAGATATGACTAGCACTAAAGTAAGTCAAGAGACATATTTGAACTTGGCTCATGGTCTTTTTTCACCTTACAATCTGCAATCATTTTCAAGAAGTGTTACTACTTGCTAGTCCTGACATCAGCCTTGTGTACCCTGGCTATTAGATGTGGATAGAAGAATAGGCAATACCCAGAACAGGCCAGGAAGAAGGAAAGAATGAAGGGAATGGGGGGAAGGATAGTTTAAACTAAAAAGAACCATCTGGAAAAGGACTATAGAAATCTGATAGTGCTCAGAATAATGATGACTTTTGGAGAGCAGCATCTAACTCCCAAGTTTCTTCAGGTCGAAAGAAGATTCTAGCCCTGCAATTCCCTTACCTGTTGTAGCAAGAGGAGTGGACGGAAACAGCAAGAGACCAAAGGTCATGCAAGCCTCATCCATAGCGCTACATTGCAGAGACAAATATGTGCAGTATTCCAGGCTGGAAAGGGCCTGGCCTTCCTCCTAGAGACAAACTCAGAGTTGTTGCTCACCGTGTATATATTTTCTCTCTCTTTCACTCTTAGCATGTGTTGTGACCATTTCCCCATCCATCTTGGCAACTACTAGCCTTCTTGTTACTTCTTTCCCCTTCTGAAAATATTTCACACTGCAACTCCAAAAATCTCCATTCTGCAGTTGAGTTCTGGAAGAGAGGTTTGCTTGTGGACCTCTCACTGATTTCTCATTGAAGTCAGGGAAATCTTTGCCTGGCTAATCAACTATGGTTTTCAGTGAACATTTTAACTAGAGTTAAAGAGGTAAAATTCAGTGCTTGAGTCCAGATAAAAATGCCTGCCACTTCTGTAAAAGAGTACATTAGTCCTAACAATCTAGTGCCCTTTAACTTTTCTCCTCATGTACCCTCCATTTTTCCAAACCTGTCCTTATTTCTTTTCTTCCTTATTTCTTTTCTCTTTTGCCCTATAATGTAATTTTTTTACACCAGATGTTTTGCACATTACAAAGCTGTAAGAAGTGTGACTTGTAGTAATTGCACTGCAGTGGATGAGATGGATCAGGAATCCCTGAGCTTTTGCTCTGGCAGTGATGGTGGTGAGTCATCCTGTAACTTCAGACACTGAATTGCTCTCATCCTAATTGCTCTCCCCCTATTTGCGCCTGTTGAGCGAAGAAGTTGCATCTACCTCACAGGGCTATTTTGGAGGATTAGGGCTTTAAAGTGTGCCACAAACCTTGTTAAGCAATGCTTAATGTGTTTATTAAGGGGCATGCACAGCCCTGGGGTGTTTTTTGTAGAACTCAGGAGTGCTGCAAAACAACGCTCTTTTTTCTGGAGACCATGCTGAGCATACAATAGAAGTTGTCTGTCACAACAGGAAAGGTGTGCACACTCCCATGTTGAGTAGCAACCTCAGTACCTGCTCACCCAGGCAGATACTCTCACTTCCATCTCACTGATATGAAAATTAACACCAGTGGTCTCTCTTTTTCTTTTAGATCCTGGCGCTCCTGTGAAACTGCCTTGTATGCCAGTTAAACTGTCACCTCCACTACCTCCAAAGAAAGTCATGATTTGCATGCCTTTAGGGGGGCCAGACCTCTCTCTCTCATCCTATTCCACGCAGAAGAGCTCCCAGCAGCCTTTGACCCAGCAGCATCACACTGTCCTGCCATCCCAGTTAGCAGCTCACCAGCACCAGCTCCAGTACGGCAGCCACAGCCAGCACCTTCCTTCTGGGTCCAGCACATTGCCCCTTCACCCTCCAGGGTGCCGGATGATCGAGGAACTGAACAAAACGCTAGCCATGACCATGCACAGGCTAGAAAGGTAATGGATCAACTTTTAAAATTCCATACTGGTGTGCACTGTTTCCTGCTAACCTCAGCACCAATATCATCACTTGAGTTGCATTCACAGGACTTGAATGGGGTGTCTCCTCTGGGATCTAATAACTTCAGGGCAGAGTCATTTCTGGAGAAACAGAGGCAGAGGAAGAGCCTTTCCAGGCTTGTTTGACAAGTTTTTGGCCTAAAGGAAATAAAGACCAAATTTCCTGAAGTCCATTGTCCTGTTCAAGGGAGTAGATAATACAGCCAGTGGAGAAGATTTTAATAGGACATGCCTGGCTTGCGGTATGTACTGCTGAGGCATAACTGCAGAGCTCCAGTTGTGTGGAGGATTGCTAACTGCAAGGAGAGGAGGATTCATAAAAGAGCAGTTAGAATCCAATGTGCCACTCCAGCAGGGCATCTGATTAGTATTACCAATTAGCTTGAAACAATCTCTGTGGACTTCCTACAAGTCACTTAGAAGGGTTTTAATACAGTATTTAAATTAATTTAAATTAAATTGTATGTTTGATCTTAAAATAAGTATTTAATTCATTCCACAGCAGCTACCTTAGCCATTTGCATCTGGCAAGAGGTAGCACATTTGATCAGAAATGCCTTACCCACCTTGGGGCTTTTTTTTGTTGTTGTCGCTTAAGAGTATCTCTGAGTGTTTCTCCAAGTAGTCTGAGTAAGTAAAGCGTGTTGTATAAATGCGAGCTGCCGTCATAAACTGCAACATCAGCAAGCTTTGGAAAATTTATTTCACCTTGCAGAGGAAAACCGAGGAAGTCCCAGAACAGGCAAGACAATCTGAAAAATTACATGTTTTATTTAGTACCAAGGACAGCTTTGTAGCCAGCTTGTTCTAGGAGCATCAGATCATCCTATTATACAGGAAGGCAAAATATTTGGTCTAACAGACAAAATGCCTAATGATATACCCCACTAATTCTGTCTGATTACACTACCTTCGTTATATTCCATAGTTGGAAACAACTGGATTATTGATGGCAGTTTCTCCTTACTGCCTGAAAAAGAGTCAGGAGACTAGAGGCTGTGTCACACTGCCAGCTTGTTTTAGTACCAGGATAGTGACACATCTGTGATTACATCATGGGTCTAATGTTTCTGCAACATGGGGGAATTCTCAGCTGGGGAAAAATTACTAGGACTATGAAGGAGATTCTTATTCTCATCAGTGAAAGAGCTGTAGAGGTAGGATAGAAAGAGCATCCATATTGCACCCTACTGCCATGCTCAGTGATTACCCATATATGTCTCACATTGCCAGCATGGCTGGTCTGGTGCCTCTGCACCACCCCAAAATTCAGTGCACCAGGCACAGAGCATAGCTGTTGTCTCCCAAAGGCTCCTTTGGGGCTGCACTGCCCATGCCGTCCCCAGCTTAGGTCGGACGTCTTAATGTCTGGCTCACACTGTGTGCAGAAGGCCCTTTGTTATCCTGAGCCCAGTGACATCTCTCGGAGTATGACTTCATTGTGGCATCTGTTGCCCCACAGCAATGAATGCTCCCATTTTCTAGTCATCCATCATGTTTATGTCTACAAATATGTTTAGCTGATTTAAAGAAGGTGATGCTGTTTGGGTTTAACTACTAATTTGAAGCTGAAGTTCTGCTGCTTGTTAAAAATTGAATAAGCAAGCATTCATGTCCCAATGTGAAGCAATTGCTTCCCTTTGCAATTAATAAGAAGAAAATAAGAAAAGGTTGTGGCACTGATATTTCACATTTAAAATGAATACGAATCCTAGTTGATGATATTTCAGACAGATTTCTCATAGCCTTATTTATGTTGATTAACTGTTAGTTAAATCATGGATTAATGTATTGAGTACTTTGTTGGTGCTCCTTGTCAAAACAAATCAATAACTTTTGCATTCACAAGGGAGAAAATAGGTCATGATTGTTTTCTCTGCAACAGCAATTGTTATTTTTGTATACAGAGGTAAAGGTATTTCNGCACCAAATGCCACTGTTTTCTACTATTTTTGACTTACTTTCCCTTATTGTAAAAATCTGCATTAAACCCCAGAGAAATTATACTGCAGTATTTGCACACTTCCGCCCAAAACTCTTGAGGGCTTGTTAAAACTGCAAAGATCCTAGATCTCCTTCCTCTGTCTGGAATTTGGTAATGTGCTCACATTTNTGTTGATTAACTGTTAGTTAAATCATGGATTAATGTATTGAGTACTTTGTTGGTGCTCCTTGTCAAAACAAATCAATAACTTTTGCATTCACAAGGGAGAAAATAGGTCATGATTGTTTTCTCTGCAACAGCAATTGTTATTTTTGTATACAGAGGTAAAGGTATTTCAAACCATTTACAGTTCTGTGGAGCTGACCTTGCTGTTAAATTCTTCATTTTCTTTTTTCAAGCCACATTGTGATGTCGATAAATTTGCCAAGTTTGCTTGAAGATCTGCACAGGTTTTTAAAATATATTTATTTAACTCGGGAGACAATTATTTGCACCAAATGCCACTGTTTTCTACTATTTTTGACTTACTTTCCCTTATTGTAAAAATCTGCATTAAACCCCAGAGAAATTATACTGCAGTATTTGCACACTTCAGCCCAAAACTCTTGAGGGCTTGTTAAAACTGCAAAGATCCTAGATCTCCTTCCTCTGTCTGGAATTTGGTAATGTGCTCACATCTGTACCATGCATAGGATATGGAGTGACATCCTACACTTGCTGTTCCTTCCAAGTTAACGAAGTACTGGGCCACTACTGTTGGGTCAATAATCCTGAGGATAAGAGAGAACCTGATAAGTCTCTAAGGCACCTTCTGGTGAATACTAAGGGTTTTTTCCTTCTGATCTCAGACATTATCTCAAAAGTATCCTACAACTACAGTATAATTGCCATGGTGCTGCAGTAATAATGCCACCAAGTCTGGTAATTTGGGGGATAATTTAGAATAGTGTTTTGATTTTAGTAAGAGATGATCATGTAGACAAGTACAGATCAGGTTTCAGCTCTAATTTTTTTCTTTCCCTTATGGATTTTTTTCCTTTTCTTCCTTGTATCTAGTTTCTTTGGTCCTGCTGCAGTGGAAGCTCCTCAAGGTCATTTAAGTTCTAATGATATTTGCTGAATCAGTTTGTATCAAATCCACATTTTTTCCAGTAAACATTTCTTAGACCTCACAACTCTCCTGTTCACCAGGTCTCTGAGTGTGGACATGAACAAATGAAAGGCTAAAACCTTCCCTTCCCCTAGTAATCTGGATTTTTTGCTTACACAGATAAGATCTCTGGAATTCAGATAGTCTAACAACATCTGAAGACTGATAGTTGAAATCAGTGCTTTGCCAGTGAGCCACAGGCTTTCCAGAGAAAAATGAGCTTTCCCTCTGTACAGACCTGGAAGCCAGATTTTTCTGTCTCTGACCTTGAGAAAGTTACTGAGTCCTCTATCTCTATTTTCCCCTCTGCAGGAGTGATTGCATGTAACTGCCTCACCTAGATGTAGTGCATATTAATCAGTTAATGTCTTAAGGTACATTAAAAAGCATGTAATAGCTATTCAAGTCCCAGTTGTTCTTATGACTTAAAATGCCAGTTAATTCCTGGATTTTTTTTTTTTATTCAACTTTATAACAGACATTATAGAACATTAAGTTCATTTGTGCACTTAACACTTCTGATTGCAAACATTTTCTGGTACTCATAATGTCTATTCATAACCTATTCTCAGAAGGGCAATGTGCCCCTTGTCATAGTATGACTATTATGACATGTCATTTGTGCTGCCTGTTTGCCTGTATTTTCCCTGATAAATTACCAGTTTTATGGTAGATTAAGTTGAAACAGAGAAATGTGTAATTTCCATGTAACCTTTTTTTCTGCAACCTCTGTTGCTGATTTGTGTCCTAGTGCAAATGACTTTCCCCTTCAGCCCAATTTCCCCTTATGTCAAGCGTAAGTAACACTCTAGATTTGGACACTATTTTTTACCATTTCAGAATGCATTTTAGGAGTTGATTAAAATCTGGTAAGCCCTGCCACCAAAATATGCAGATTTCATCCTCCTGACTGAAATTAATTAGAACAGAAAGACCATGCCCCAAAGATGTGCATCACAAAGAGTGGCTAAGGAAGCTTTAGAAACTCTCTTGTGACACCAAAATGTGTCTTTAATTTTGACTTAGTGAGGCAGTTTCTTGATCTGAAATAGCCTGATTATCTGCCTTGCCTGTATAGTTCTCAGCCTGTCTGGAAAGGTGACAATTAATTTCATTTACTCTGTGGGCTCATGTACAGGAGCGGGCGCAGATTGTTCAACATACATACTAAAGAGCTGTTAAGTGGCAATATCTCACTTCAGGCTACAATTGCTTCTGTGGCAGAGCAGTGAAAAATCTCTGTGTCCAAAAAAACTGTGTGTGAGACCAGTTCCTCTGGGATACCCAGCTCAGCTTCAGACTGTAGATTTATGAAATGAAATGCATTAGATACTACCGCCAGTGTCTTGTAAATCTTATGAAACATATTTGAGTCAGAAAACATTTATCTTCCATAAAACTTGTCAAGAGAATTGCATCTTGTCTAAACTTTAGCATTGCCTAAGGATGGAAACACTTAATATTTATAGCTCTGCCTTCTCTCTCTGTTTCTCACACACATTCCTGAAGTAGAAACTTATATACAGTGGTTTGAAGTTTTTTCAGATTTTTTGTTTTAACTGGTAAGTACACAAAAGTGTACTGTGGA
>VYZR01019304.1:13185-36501 GCA_013400675.1 Oxylabes madagascariensis | reverse complement strand
TTCTCTGCTTCTCCTTTCACCTTTCACACCTAACATTCTCAGTTCTGAAAGCCATTTGACCTGAAATCTTCTTTCATGATGTGTCACAGCATGGGTTTTAAACCTAAGTGCTCTCACTAGGCCATTTTTTTTTTTTTTTTTTTTTAAATTCTTTTTGCNTTCCTTTTGTTCCCTGTTAAAAAAGGAATTTGTGTCTGTTCTCAGAATGAATAAGACCCAAGAATAACCTGAGTCTCATGTGGTGAAAATGACTTCAAAACCCTCAGTAAAGAAAACTGGCATTTATGTCAGAGCATTAATTAGCACTTGGAACAGTTTTGATCATTTCAGACGTGCTGTCAGCTTGTGATGTGAGCCCCTCAGCACTCCAAGGCTTCGCCAGAATCAGTAACTGGGTAGGTCAGAGTGGAGGTGAAAAAGAAGCAGAGAACACTGAAAAAATACTGGTGGGGATTCAGGCAGCTGCCTTCAAAGTCACTTGAGTCAGTGCTTGAGAGGATGCCCTGGTGACAGTTGTGACATTTGCAAAACAAGGTGTAAAATTGCAGTTCTGAGGTGTGTGGGCAAAGCTCCCGTGAAACCTGTAGTAACAGCAGCAGTATCACTCAGGCAAATCTGATCAGGTATCACTTTAAATAGGTACACTTTGCCTTCTTTTATTTCAATTCACAAAAGAATCTGCTCTGCCATGCTGCTGACCTGAAAAGCCTGGTGCTTCTGCACCCTTGCCATGGGAACATTTCATGGATTGATTAAGAGGTCTCTGTAAAATCTATCTAGAACTTGACAATCCTTTTGGGTTAATGTGCTGTGAAACAGTATTTGTCTTGTCCTCTCTGAAGTTGCCACACAGATTCCTGTGTGCTGCTTTAAAGCTCCAGCACTTCTCCCATGGAGGAAGTGACCTCTGCACCTATTCAATTCATGTTCATGAAAGTATTTGGAATCTGCAAGGGTAACCTGTAAATATAGGACTGTTCTTATTATTACTATTGTTTTCTGACATCTGCTACCATGCCATAGATTGATTAAGCACACATACTCATTTCAGTGTAGCTACTGGCCAAATTGACAGAATCACTTTGATCCTTGTAATCACAAAAGCTTGCGTTGGATGAATGTTTTATTATTTGGTTTTCTGCCATCCACTTCTCAGATTTGTTGTAGCAGCAGCACATGGTCTTAATGATATTCCTCAAGGTTAAGTAAGCACAAAAGCCAACATAATGAAGGGAATACCGTACTAGAGAGAGAAGTGTTATTTTGTATTTAAGGCCAAGGCATTTACATCAGACCCTGTATTCTGTCCCTCACTCAACTGGAATTGTCCTCTCTTACCACAAAACATTTCACCTTCCTATGCTGCTCTTTTCCTATCTGTGAAATGGCAGCAGAACCCTTGTATGTGCGCTGAAGATCATTAACTGAGTCTTGCAAAGTACTTCCAGGTTTTTGATTGGAAGGCACACAAGAATGGAAAAATACATTACTTGCTGAGATTCTTGACACGGCAAATTGTAACCTCCCTACAAAAGACATTTGGATGTATTTGACTTGCATTTGACTTTGACATGAAATGAATAATGATAACTGACCAGCAGAATTACTACTACAGAAATAAGACAGTTTAGCGGTCAGATGATCTGTTCCGGGTTCCTAGTACACAGAGATGTTTCTTAGCCTGTTAAACGCAGATTAATTCAATCTCTCCCTAGTGCTGTGTCCCTGCCTCAGCTATAGTACCTTAGTTTCTTCTCATGTGCATTTTCAAGTGCACTGCTGAAACACAGGGTTTTCTGAAGCCTATCTGGACCATTCAGCTCGCACCTAAGCTTAATTTGCAGATAAGTGTTACTGCTGAATCTACTGACCACTTCCAGATTGAAATCAAAAGGATTGTGACTTCTCTGAGGAAGAGAGAAGGAAGTGAAAGGACATGAAAAGGTTCAAGCCTCTGCTGTAATTATAGAAATATCTTATAATCTTGCTTTGTGACTTTGTCTTCTCTGTGAAATCATACCTATGATGTTCATGGTCTTTCTCATCTGAACTGTTTCAAGACTGATGAGTGAAAAGAGTCTAATCAGTAGTTAATGTTCTTGTCAGAGGAATTTATCAGAACAATTGTACATTTATTCAAAAAACACTCTTTTGCTTATGTTTAAAAACAAATCAGAATATTCATACCAAGGGAAGGCTTTTCCCAACACTGAATAGTGAATCTTGGCTGACCACTCCCACTTCTGCTTCCAAGCAGTTTCATTTCTGAAGCCTATGGCTTGATGCAATCAGCCATAGTCACCACCAGCAAAAACAGTGAAAGCAAGAAAACATTGAACTTGGAGGAATGATGTATCTAAAAGTCAGCCAATCATCTAAGACTTTTAATATGGAGAAGAAAAAGAAAGTTCATGCAGTTCATGTCATCCTAAAGTGAAAATGGTTTGGATAAATCAGACTCTACAGATGTGTGTTTCCCTACATCTACTTTTCTAGAATTCTAGTTCGGTTTTGAGCATCCGCAGTGTAAAATTAGGCGATGTTCGTATTATCCTGTGAGCTCTTAAAAAAGAAATTTGCTAAAGAATTTCTATCATTGATGTATAATTTCTCTTCTACTTCCCCTTTATTTGCTTAACACAATGCCTTTAGGGATGGGATAGCTTTCTTAATTTTTATGTACAGTATCTCTTTGAGATACACTCTCTGTTTTTCTGGCAGTCTTGAGCTGTTTCACATTAAACTGAGTCCAAACCTCAATTATTGCTTACCTCTCCTCTGGTGCAGGGCACTGCATCTGAATACCTGGAAGTGCACATGGAGCCTTCCTTAACGAGATCATCCTGGAGCCCAAAAGTAGCTGTACAGTTGACAGAGAAATACTTGTAGGGCCTCCAAGTCTGCCCATAATCCTGGGATCTTTCCAACACCATTGCAGCCGGGCGAGGTGACTTGAACACAGCAATGACGTGGGTCAGGTAGAATTCTGTTTCAAAGTCCAGTCGGATTTCCTCCCTGTGTACCCCTTGGGCAGATTGCCACCAGGACATGGGGTTTGCAAAGAAATCATCTGTCATGTCAGCAGGGAGGTGGGAGTTATCAGGCTGGTTGATGTTGCATTTGGTGCAGCGGGGCTGTCCGCAACCGGGGGAGACGTGGTGGAGGAGGTTCTGGTCTGGGTAGAAGCAGTAGAGCTCTGTGCTGTTCTGGCCACACGTGGTGGTGGTCACTGGTGTCCTCCCTGTGGCAAGGTTCCCCACGGGAGGGTTGCAGGCATGGCCATTGCAGCGGAAGGCTCGTGGCCTGGTGGGATCTGGAGGACAGGGAAAAGAAACACAACGAGTAGAACTTCTCAAGTAGTTCTCATGGTGTAACCCAGGTGAGAACATAAATGTTTGGAGTGCTCATCTGGGGACTGACATTTAAGAGGATGCCTTCAAAGGAGAGCTACTTCATCTTTTCACACAAAGTTTTGGGATATGTCTCAATAAATCTAGTCCTTGTGTTTGGTGCCCAACTCAGAAACTGATCTTTAGAAAAACTCATGCTTATGGTGCTTAACTTTGATTTCTGTTGAAAATGCAATTGTGCCAGTCCAATGAATTTTATGGTTAACCAGAGAAATCTTGTGGTTTTTTCTTCTACTCTAGAAAAGCTCCATATTGAAGGAGTGAATCCATTCAATGCCTTTATTTTCATGGTAATCAGAGAGCAAAGTCAAACTGGACTGGACATTGTGGATATATTAAGAAAAGAGATGATTTCTGCCTAACAGGTTCCGGACACTAATTACACATATAAACACATAAAGAAAGCCTGTATTTCTATAGCTGAGTCTTGTGTTTCTACTGCTTCTAATAAATCAGGTGGAGTTATTAATTTGTAGCAAAGGTGAAAAACAAGTCTCTCTTTTGTTTAAATACCTTGATGTGGGGTAGGTGATTGCATTCTATTTGTCAAGTTTGCAAATACTGAAAAGTTTTTGGTATACTCAATGTATATATCTACCTATTTCTAAATTAAGAAGAGGTAGGGGTAACTATAAAGTCTTAATGTTTGAAAATCAGTAGTGTCTTGTGAACTGAAATTAAAGGTCATTCCAAAACCTTATTACTGTGCTGGAGAAAACTGCATTTCTAATGACATACAATGTTCTCTTTGCAACTTAACACTCTAGAAGGAATTAAAGACTGACCTTGCAAGGTCATAAATCTAATCCAAGAGGTTACAAGTCAGATGACTGGATTTAGGTCCTACAGGAAATGACCCTTCCAATGAAATATAGGATGACCATAAACCCTGTGTAATCTAGGAGGAGTTCAAAGGTCAGCTATAAGTTCAACATTCTAGGTCAAATTTTAAAATCCCTACTCCATTTATATTCAGCCTTTCCTTAGGTAAAATTAGTTTAAAAATCAAGTTAGGTCAAAGAAAGGGGTCTCGAAATCAGCCTTATGAAAGTATTGAGATTGTAAATGTTGCTGAATGAAATGGACATTCCTCTTCCCTAAAGGAAAATTTAAAGTGAAAAAATGCATCCAGCTTGCATGGTTTTGTTTCTGAGTTGATTCTATCCTTAGTTCCTCAGTGATATCTCTGCACAGGCCAGGAAAGAAAGGTCAGACATGAACAGTTTTGGAAAACACCTCATGCATTTTGCATTCCAGGGTTAGGATGTAAAATAGTTATTGCATCCACTGAATCCCATTGAGCAATGGTTTGGGCCATTTTAGCTTACATACAGTGTAAGGTAATCTAAAACTTCAGATAGCAAGGAAGGAGATCATCCACAAAAGGTCTTGTCTGCTCTTAGAAACAGGTGAAAGCCACCTTCAAGGTAGTTTGAGATATGTTGGCTGGCAATGATTTTCTTTTAGTACAGCAGTGAAGACAGTCCCAGGAGCCTGGCAGAGCTCAGGGGGCAGCAGTGCCTGGATTACAAGTGCACCTGACAGTCCTCAGATCAAAGGAATGGAAGTGCCCCTTCCCAGTCCCACCACCACTCCCTGTGCCAGCACAGACATGAGGAGCTGCAGACCCATCTGGACTGGAATGAAGATGGGGGATTTTTGGCTCTGTTGGTTCTGTTTTGTGCCCCCCACCTTCAGCTGAGCAGGTGATTCTCAGCATTACCAGAAGTAAGCAAAGATATAATGAGCTACAAGAATGTCTTTGTAAGTGGCGTTTAGGTTCATGTCCAAACTGCTTGGTAAAAACTGCTGGAAATAAGGAAGGCAATTTCTGTGTTTGAAGTAGATTCAGTATTAACTGATTTTACTCAGCGCTGCACAAAGGTGTCATCTTTGCCTCCAGAGAATTTTAGTGGGACTGGTCTTACAACTGAGCTTTGAACAACCATTAGTTCTGACTAAGAGTCAGCTTACTTAGTTTTGATTAAGAATGGATCCATGTTACAAATGTGATTGGATTATGGATGATTATGTATAAATATACCATGTAATTAAAAGAAAGTCCATCTCTATTGATGGATTACGCCACTAAAGCTTTCATAGAAGAAATGGGATGCTGGAGTTCTAAATTAAGGAAGTTTCATAAGGGGGAGCTTTGCAGACAAGAATGTGAGAAAGCAGAAAAGGAAACATTTTCTAAAGGGAATGGCTGCTTTTTGTATTTCCCATAAATGGCCTATTAGCTTTCTGTTGAATTTTTAGCTGTTTTTTTCTGAGCCTTGAAAAGCAAGAAAGGTGCTTTTTCTCCTGAACAGCAGTCACAAGAAGGTTTATCTGCTCTGCCCACTAATGCAGCAACGTCAATAACCAGTTCCTGTCTGAACTGCTGTGTCATTAGGAAAATGGGAGAAGAACAAAGTGCAAATTAGCAGAAGGGAGTTTGAGAGAAGGAGAGAGATTGGAAAACAAAATCTGCAGTCGATTAAAAGCTTTGTATATAAAGAAATCAATTGGCAGAACATTGCTTGGCCAAGGATTGCTTGCACAAGGATAGTGCAGCCTGTCCATCACTCACTGGTTCTGTGGAAACAAGAAATGTTGAGTCTGGACAGCAAGGGGAGACTGCTGCAGGAGAAAAACAGCAGCCAAGGGAACACACAACTTACCCCAACTGCCAGGAGGACTGACTGAATAACTCAGAGAATTAAATGGTTTGATTACACATGGGCACTGCATGTTATTATGAGGTTGATTAGCTTTTACTCCATGGAGGGTGGCTTGGCTCCATAAATGGTATGATTAATTTATTTGTTTGTTCTGTGGTCCCTCAGAGCTGTGCCACAAAGTGGCAGGTCAATGGCACGTGCCCAGCACGTGTTATAACAATGGTGTTATCTGATGATTAGGGAATCATACAGTTCAAGGGAGGTCATATTGTGGATATTCCTGGGACACCATTTCAAATGGAGACCTCTTACTTCACAATCTTGTAATGCACTAAAACATTGCAGACATTAACTAAAACCAGGTTCAATAGGTTCAATTATTTTTTTCTTCATTTTTTTTCACCCTCCATTGGATACTCAACAGAAGAAAGGTCATATGGCAACTCATCCAAATCCAAAGCCTGTTGATATGACTGGAAAGATGCCTAATATTTTCTGAGTGGTTTGAATTGGAATTTTTATTTCTTTTCCATATGCAGATTTATGATTTTGTGTGTTCAAATCTCCTACAGTGAGTCAGGACAGTAAATTTTACATATCTCAGAAAGAGAAAACTTTTTGGCAACTGCTGCTGTGTGTTTAATGGAGCAATTTCAGCATGTATGTCCAACCTGGATTTCACTTGTTATATATCTGTTCAACTTTTTTTCTTAATAACCAAGACCTTATAAATGTTATTCTAAATCTAACCACCCTGGGGACTTAAGTTGCTCAAGTTTTTCTTAGTCAGACCTAGAATTTTACCCTTTCACGCTGGTTTCAACAGCTGTACAACTCTTTGGGTTGTCTGGGGCCAACATGTGGTAAGTTTGGCAGGTCTTCATCCCCTTATGAGAAGCCTGGTGTATTTCTGCACTAAAATAATTCTGATAACTGGAGCTAATGAGCCCGCTGTCAAAATACCTCAGAGGTGGAATTCAGAATGTGCTGTGAAACCAAGCTGCCTTCATGACTTCAGGACAGAAGAATAAGGTCCCGGGCTGGGACCCTCTTCCATCGTGTCCAGTTGCAGTCTGCCTGTCCACATCCTTCTGGAGCAGCAATGGGCTCCAACACCTGCAGCTTCATTGGCAGATGAGCTGAATAACCTCAGACCAGATGAAACCAAGCCCTGCTCATAACCAGGTCCTGCAGCTGATTTTAAGTCTGATGGCAGAAGTGGCCGTTTTTGAGCACATCACACTTTCTTTTTCAGGGCTGCCACTGGGATGAGAGCTGGCCCCGGTGCTGCTCCCCAGGGCACAGCTCCCGTGGGGAGGTCTGGGGCTGAAGCAAGAGCCCAAGCTGTTGTCAGCTCCACTAAGTGTCCCTTATGCAGGAATTTTCAGATCACTGCAGAGCTGATTTGAGGGGAATAATGCCCTCCCACCTGCATAAGACAAGGGGAAGGATTGTCCAAGTGTCACATCTTACAGTATAAACCCAAGCTGACTGCTCCAGCCTCATAAGTAAGGTGTTTGTTTGCTTTTTGGTTTGGGTGGTTTTTTCCTCATTTAAAAGGTCTAAGGAGTCAATCTTGACAACCCAGACTGTCTTTTCTGCACAGAGCTGGCAGAAGGCAAATTTTGGACTCCCCACAAATATTATGTGCCTTGTACTCCCCATAGGCTAATGAAGCATGCCAAAAACATATTTCTCTGTAAATGTACAGCTCTCAATAAAGAATCAAAAATTAACAGACAACCCTTGTGCTTTCACAGGCTGATAGTTTCTGCAACCTTTTATTCAAACACCAAATATTTATTTAAAGGGACATTGAATCCTTAGAAGCATCACCTTCAATATCCAGTTATTTTGCTGCTATTCACCATGTCCTACAGTATTATTTTGAACACACTCCCCCCCTCAATTCACTTTCTAAGCAACCAGCTGGGAGCTGTGTTTCCTTGAAGATTCATTTTCTCTTAGTGGATTGGATGCAGAGCAGATTTAGGCTAGTTTGTAACAGACTGCCTTCTGCAACAGTGTCAGCAACTTCACAAGAGATCTCTGCAACCTTTCTGAGCTGCGTGTCGACATATGTGTCCTATAGGGAGCCTGCACACTAGCCTGGGGAACCAGAGAATGCCCAGAATAAGACACTAAGAGAATTAAGGCACATGTACTCCCTCCCCTCATTCCCTGTCACGTTGTGACAGACAGCCTTTTCCCCAAATGAGTTACTGGGTAATACGACAGGATGGTAAAATTATGAGCTGTTTTCAGTTTTTAAGAAAATAATTCTTGTGATTATGGAAATCTGCTGTCTGTTATCAGAGGAGTTCTAGCTAGGGAATAATCTGAGCTGAATCCACTTGATCTGCCTCTGCCTTCACTGGAACTTGCAGGATAGCTGAGCCCTTCAGTTGCTTTCAAATCACTGCATGAAGAATGTTGTTCCTGTCCTAATACTCTGAGCACACAGGTGAAAATTAAACCATTGGAATGCTTTCCTGTACAGGAGGAGAGATTCCAAGACAGTATCTCAAAGGAAAAGTCACCAAGGATGAACTGTTTTTTCATCAATAATAATTTTTATTTTTTCTGACCTGATTCTTGTAATTAATCCTTTTTTGAACTTAAAGATGTATTAAACCACAACAGAAAGGACACAAATCCAATGCTTTGCTTCCTTTCCTTTAAGGAATTTGTCTTCATCATTATCCAGGTATTTTTAGAACCCCATGTAAATACCATTACCGCTGTATCATTCCTATATATGTTTATTTCTTTACCCACATGTATACACACAACTAATCAGCTTCTCTTTCTGTTTTAATCCATTTTTTTCTAATGCTAATTTAATCCTGTCGTCTGCATGTTAACTATTCAGTTAAGTTTTCCTAAACAGTGTCTCTGATTTTTAATGATGCAATATTAACAGAGAATAATTCAGATTCCTACACTGATGCTTTCCAAGGATGTTGTCATTTCCCTCTTGTCCTGCCTGGGAAGGCAGTGTTTCATCCTAAAAACAAACATCCAGCATATCTCTTACTCCATCTACCTCTTTTTTTCCCTCTTACTTTTGTTTTGTCAAAAATGACACTTTTTTTTCTTTTTTTTTAAGGATATATGAACCTGTACATCCTATGATAAATCTTTGGAAGGAGACTGAACTATAAAGTTGGGCATTGCAGAGAATAAGAAGCATTTGTATATATTGACTAACACAGATTCTTTGTAAAAATCAATCTAAAATAAAAATGTTGACACAATTTATTTTTCACAAACAAACCTGATTTCTATCACCTTTCCCCTTGCTAAATTCAGGATATTTTTTTTCAGAATGGCAATATTGATTTATTTTGCTTACCTGCTTCCCCATGTCCAGAAATAAAATATTCCAAGAACACAATCAGCATGATGCCTTTATGCTGCATGGCTGTCAGTAAAATATTCGTCCTCAGTGAAGCAAAAAAGACCTGCAGTAATCTACAGGTTTGGTGCTCGCATGGCTTTTCTGTGTTTTCTTTCTTTCTGCTCACCTTCCTCTCGGTGTAGGGTCAAGGCTGCTGTCTCATTCTTCTTCTTCTCGTTTGGCTCTGCGGTTTAGTTTTTTTTCAGGGCTCAGATGCCTTCTGGGTGTCACCCATACATCGCTTCCAGCGAATAAATAAATAACGAGGGGTTTCCGTGCCTTCACCCCTCTCCATGCAGCGGGCAGGGGCCGCTCACATCTCTGACGCAGCCCCTCGGATGCACCATCGGCGGCCGATGCGAGGCGGGGAGCTCTGCTCGCTCCGGTCCTTGGCGCTTGTTCGGATGCTATTTCGAAACTTTCATTTCTGCTCCTTGCTTTTGGTGGAGCCTCGGCTCGGCTGTGCCCGGGTTCGCCCTGGCAGCCTTCCCCAGCCCGTGGCACCTCCCGCAGCCTGCTGCTCCCCGGGGCAGCCTGAACCCCGCTTTGTTAGGAGGTGCCCCCCGGTACCTTCTCTCCCTGTGCTCCCTGCAGCACGGGGTCATAAGAAGAAAAGAGTTGGCTTTGGTCCCTGAGAGATGACGAGAAGCGAGAGCTTTCTTGGCTCTTCTCTCTTTTTATTTTGTTTTGTTTTGGTTTGTTTTATTTTATTTCCCTCCTCCTTCCGCTGTCACGGAAGCCGCTTCTCCCCCACCTCCAAGGGATTTGCTACACACAGCGAGCGCCAAGGGAGTGGAAAACAAACCCGGCGCCAGCTCCGCGGGGCCGGTGCCCGGGCAATCCCCGGTCCTGCTGCTGCACCGGCTCCTGGCCGCTCCCGGGATGGAGGTGCAGCGCCCAGCACCCAGACCGGAGCGGGGAAAGGGAGAGGGGCTGCAAAACCCTTCCTCCCTCCTGCTCCAGCAGGGCTCAGGGCGGGGGGTCCTGCCCTCCCGGGGGCGGGTTAGTTATCTGCGAGTTTTGTCTCTTCTCCTTTCAACCTCTATCTAGCGCATCTCTGCGTCCTAACCGGGCACTTCTCCTCAGTTCTCCTCCTCTCTGGTCCTGTCTCGCTGCAAAGGGGATTATTAAAACATGTGATCTTTTTCCTGGGCTTTATATGTGCCTTTTTTTTTTTTTTTCCCTGCCTTTATTTATTTTTTTAAGTTGGGTTCCGCACCTCCTCTCGGCTGGGCTGGTCCTGGCTGGGCTCGGCTGCGGGCGTTGTTTTCCAGGCGCATCCTCTCCTCTCCCGCGGCCGGGCTGGGTGTGCGTGCGGGTGTGCCTGCGCGTGTCCGTGTGTCCCTGCGCGTGTCCGTGTGTCCCTGCGCGTGTCCGTGTGTGCGCGCAGGCGGGGGCGCGCCCGTGTCCGTCTGTCCCTGCAGCACCCTCTGCCAGCCCGGCCCGCTCATGACACCTGCCCGGCACCCCCGGGCACTCGGCCGCACGCTCCCGGCTCCCTCCACAGCCGCAGGCAGGAGCTGGTGTCGCCCGCGTAGCCTTCTGAGGAGAAATGTTTTATATACTTATCAAGAGCTTTCTCACACTTTAAGTATCAACAAATCGTTTGTTTTCATATTTTCATGGAGGAGGAGAGAGTTGACTGACCGTTGACCTGGCCAGTGGGCCAGAGAGGTGGCGACTCTCACCTCCAATCCATGGATCCCTTTGGAGTTCTATAAAATGTGAAAAATGTAAATAAAGTCTCTCTTTTTCCGGCACAACTCAGCGTGTGGAGGCAATCCTTTCCTGTCATCGTTCCACAAGCTGGGACACGCTGGGCAGCGAGGGGACCGGTGCCTGCCCAAGGCTGGGGTGTCTGCGCTGACACAACCCCTGAACCGGGTTCGGTAACTCTGAAAAACCCAGAGACTCGAGACACTCCAGTGTGTAGCAATCGGGGGGTGGAACTGTCCAGCCCTAGAAAAACAACCTAATTCAGGGTGTGAGCTCCCCACGTTTTCGTTCTCCCTCTCTACAGGTTTCTCACCAGTATAACGCCTTTAACTTCTGCGGGTGTCATGGGGGAAGCAGGTCTGATGGGAGTGCAAATGCAGACAAGGTTATTCCTGTGCCCCTGTGTGTGTAGGATCAGACCTTAAAGGGATGTGAAGAATGTAGGTTGTACAAAGAAGAATAAGGAAAGATTTATTTCCCTTTGGGGTGGGTATGTTTACGTAAGGCAGGGCTATCTGGCCAGATTTTGGGGTAGAATTTTCTGACTTTATGCTTCCTTTTTTTTTTTTTTAATATGTTTTTAATATGAAAACTCAACAAAAAACTTTAAAATATAAAGGCTTTTCAGTCTCCTTTTTGTCTTTGCCTTTTGTTTGAAAGCAGCTAAAATACTGTATAATTACAAAACAAAATTCTCCTGCTGTAAATGACATTATCCTTCAGAGTGTCTGAGTCTGCTGTGTGCTCAGCTCCCCTGGGATGCTCTGAGTTCTTTCAACTTGAGCATCTTCACTGGGAGCTGGGGATGTGCAGGATGTCCTAAAGCTAAAGCGGATCTGACATTAATGAGAGGCTGTCATTTAATAATTGTGCTTTGTTGTCACTGCTTGTTGATTGCTGCCTTTGTGGGGAAATGCTGTATTTTTTCATTTGCAGATTTTAGGCTCATTTCTAACTGAAATGCTTTGCCCGGTTAATTTCACCAGGCATTTGTAGTTCAATGGATGTAATAAAGGTCAAAAAGCTTCTGTGTAATTTAAACAACAAGCAAGAATGGAGAGCAAAGTTCACATAGCACTGTTAAGTGGAAAATGAAAGTACATTCATTTACCTGTGATGCCTGGATGGTAGCACAAGACTTTCTAGCAGTTGTTGACTGTAGGATATAAAAGTGACATAGGACTGAAAGCCTTCATTATTCCTCTCAATTATTGCCTGTCTTGAGAAATTCACTTCCAATGCTAATGAATATATTTCCAGTTCAATGCCATGAAAATCCATTCATGCCTGTGAGCTGAGAGGAGCTAACACCTAAGGGGGAAATTTTGCTGTTACGATGACCACTGCTGTTGTCTGGATGATGAACTGATGAGATCTGAGGAACTGCCCATGCCAAGGGGTGTCAAACAGAGAATGCCTGTCTTAACTGAACAGTGTGTATGAACAGTGATGTGAATAATCCTTAACGTTCATTAGTTCCAAAACTATAATAACACAAATGTACAATTCTTGATGTCTAAGTCAATATTCCTGCTCCAGACCATGACTCTCTCTCGGACATTGGGGAGATCAGCTTATTTGGAAGGTGACTGAATTTTCTCCAGTGACTTAGCATAGAACCAGTTGACAAAGCACCCAGAGAATATTTGGCCAAACTGTGAATCATTCATTTTGGGGGAGGAGGGAAGAGCCAATGGCATGGCACAGAGCAGGGAGGTGTGTCACCTGTACCACCTGCCCTCTCTGCCTGACAGCCCTGGATGCAAAAGCCAGAGGACAGTCTGTCCTCTTGGAGATCACCCTGGAGTGGTGGTGCATTTGAATCCTGCAGCATCTTGCTTTCCTGCATCCTTCCTTGTACCTCCCTTTCCTCGTACCTCTCCAGTTTGCCTTGCCTTTCCTCCTCCTATTTCCTCAGCAGCTATGACCAGCCTGAAGGAAATCTGCCGTGGCCTTCCTCTAAACCCTCTGCCTGAAAACAAAGGTCGGAGAAAAGGAATACCACATGCACCCGTGAGAACACCCAATCTCACTGCTCGGGAGAAAAAGGTAACAGGGGGTTTCACAGGGCCTCATTTCCTTTGAGATAAAGGCAGCTTGGGGCAGCAAACCTGATTGTCTCAAATGCTTTGCTGAATGGGAAGCTGACTTTGTGTCAAATGTATTTCCTTGGTGTTATAATTCCCTCTGTAATGGGACACAGGACTGGAGGCTCTTCTGTTTGCTTCCTTTCTTCCTCCTCCAGAATAATTGGGTTGATATGAGGGCAATTCTCTGCACAACACCTTCCATGACTTTAAATGGCTAAACAAGAAGCATTAGACTTCAATACTGTCAATCCAACATTGTTTCTCAGAGGTGAAATTCAGAATGCTGTTGCAAAACCACTGCATATGTATGGGAGTGAAAGCTAATCCCTCCAATAAAATAAACATCAAAGGTGATGAATCAGCATCATGGTAGAAGCTACACATCTGTATATTTGAATAAAAAATCCAAAGATTACTTCTTTTAGCCAGTAGTCTTGGCATGAAATTTAGGTGAGTTTGTAGGGAGTTAATTATTTGTCTTTAGTTGCGTAATTATTTCCCTATCTCTTTTTGTTTAATCTTCGTACACACCAAAGTAATCGTTGCATTATTTCATGTTCAAGACTAAAAAAATCAGCAGCAGAAAACAATGGTCAATGCGTGGAGATCCTTAGGAATTTGTGTGGAAGAGGATAAGATGGGTTCCTTCGTTTGGAAGTCTGTGCTTCATTACATGTAACATCACTTATACTGAGACATTCTGGTCAGAACACAGAAGTTCCTTCCCCAAGAACAACTTTCACACAACTTTCTTGCCTTTGTGGGAGTTCCCCACTGGCATCAGCAGTCAAATTCTTTTAAAGTCACTTCCACAAACAGAGGAGAGTCTAGTCAAAGGGTAGAAAGAGGAACAGCTGTGAGATATCCGAAGAGGATTTACTTCAATGTCAGGAGCATTCATGGCTGAGGCATCCTGTCTGTGCCTGGGACAGCTCAGCCCGTGGAAATGTGGTTACTAAGTGTGCAGAAGGGCTGTGGTGATGGCTGTGAAGATAAAGGAGTGGGGAGTGAGTTTCACTGCATGTCAGAACATGGCCAATCATCTCTGTTTCATTCCTTGCCTTTCCCAAATCACTTTTCCCCAGAAGTCTGATATAGCAGGAAGGAGTCCATGTTTCAGTAGAGGAGATGGTGTCTCTCAAGAGGATGCCAAACCTTGCTCTCTAACCTGTGGAGCGGGAGGCAATGACAAGGTCTTCCCTCCCTATATAGAAACTGGAAGAGTTCCCTGCCTGCTTTAAGGTTTGGAGCAGTAGACTGATTTTCTGCCCCCAGCTGACTGTGTAACATCCATCTCTCATCTCTCCATTTTATCTACTGCATAGGATAAGAGGTCATGCTAGTTGGGTATTTCATTAGACTATTAGACATTTTAAGGCTTCCTTTATGATTTACATTATGGTTAGTCCTCCACTTTAAACTATTAAGAGAATTAGAGGCTCAACTGGTATTTGTTTCATATCTGAAAGGTCAAATCTCTTTTTTAAGAGGTGCTCCATGCTTAGAAATGCATGTAGATGAAAGATTCTGTCTGTAAGTCTTGAGACAGGCTTCCAGATGTTGTTGACAGTGTGTAATGCTGAGCATATTATGAGACTTGTCTTTATGTATGGCTTCATGTTCACTTTCTAATTGAAATATTCAGAGGAAGCTTTGACAGAAGTGAAGCTAATAATGCTCTGCTGATTTCCTCTGGATTTGTCCCTCTTTTTCATATGCCTTCATTCCAGTTCTAGTTCTTGTTACAATAATAAACCTTACCACTGCCAATATTTTATTTTCTTGAGCCTCCTTTTGTGGTTATAATAGAAATCCTCTAAGTGAGATTTATAAAGAACTGTGTGTTTTGGGACTTGCTGAAGAAGTATCTAATTCTTTCTATCATACCAACTGTAATCTTCTTGGATAAATTGAGCCATATCTCAGAACTGATTCTGATTATATGTTTCCTGAATTCTCTTCCTTCAGCATTCTTTGCCTGAGGCCTGAAACAGCCACATCCTCTCTCTTTCCCTCCCTCCACAGCTCAGGAAACCCTAGCTTTCTGTTTCTCAGCATCTGTATCTTAATGTAAATATGCCTCGAAGAAACTACCCTTAAAATCTAGGTGTGGTGTGTGCTTTGCAGAACAAGGATGTTGCATGCTCTGTACTCACTGACATTCCAATAAAGCTGAAGGAACTTGGAAAGAACGGGCACTTCTCCGTGTTGCTCAGGATCAGAAAAAATGGTATGGCTTCATCCAGACAGCAATTCCCTTATGGGTCTTAGACACAAATCATGTTAGAGTCCCCCTGCTACCCAGCAGGATCCTCTCTCCCCTGATGGCAGTTCCTTGTGTTTCTGGGGCAGGGGGGCACTGAGGTCAGTAATGGGCCTTGGTGACCCTGATGAACCTCTCATGGGGTCTCCTCCCACACCCTCTGCCTGTAGCCTCAGGGGCTCCATTGAGGCTGAGTCCTGGGGTTTCAATCTCAGCTATGCTGGCAGTGTCTTTGGTTGTGTTCAGGGTGTCCCTGTACTCAGCCATGGACCTCCTGGGTCTGCTCTCCCACCTGTGGGCTGATATCCCACTCTGAACCTCCCAGAGGATTTCTGAGCTCCATCTCTCCATGGTAGCCCCAGACCTGGTCCTCACTTGCACTTCCAGCTTGGTCCTGGACCTGTTGGTCAGCCTGGTCCTGCCTAATGCCCAGGACTCCTGGTGGAATCTGGCTACCATCCCTGGGCTGCCCTGCTCTCCTCCCTCAGGCAGCACAAGGCTGAGGTGCCTGCCCTGGCTGTGCTGGTTCTGCTTGGCTCTCCATTCCTTAGGGAGGAGCTGGGACCTCCTGCCTGGGGACATCTTAGGATGAAGAGCTGAAAACCAGAGCCTGAAAACTCATTCAGCATCTGAAGCTGTTCTTCAGCCTTCTGGTGAAGAAATGGAACATTTGACCTTTCTGATTTCTTTGCACATCCAGAAATGAGGCTACTTTAACAAGTTTATATGTGGTTTGGGAAGGTTGACATATTAGCTCCTGTTTTGGGACATCTGGATGATAAAGAGCTTGGTTAAGCTTTCACAGCTCATAACCCATTTATGGCAATGGCCAGTAAGAAATCTCCATGTTTACTTCCCAGCTGAGCTGATTGAAACTGGGACCTATCAGGCAGAGTAATAAATGAAATAATCTTGCTTGTTGCTTAGAGATTAGTGCCACCAAAGATCCTGGGTCTAGATGTCATCAGGCAGAAGACGACAAGTGGGAGGGCAGCACCATCTCCACTGGAAAAAGGGCAGAACTAAGAATGAAATTGTAGAGTTAAACCCATCACTTCCTCTCCCTGTGCCTCCCTTTCCCTCAGTAAACAGGGAGACTGCAACCCTTAATGCTTGAGTGTCTCAAGGGTCTTAAATTGTAAGTCCTGATGATCCATTTCAGAAAATGGAAATGAATGACATTCCTTCTGAAGAGGCTTCCTTCTGGCTCTTCAACAAACACCAATTAACAAACAGGCTGGTTTACTTGATTTCTCAAGAGAATACCCCAGCAAAGAAATTTACAGCTGATTGATTGGATTTCATGGGCTCTCTTGATTATATTTTAGCATTGAGAGGTCTAAATCTTGATTAAATAGCAGAAGAATCCTGTTATAATACAAAAATTCTAGGGAGTATTAAAAAAAGGGCACCCTAATAGTGATTAGAGCTTAAACACAAGATCCAAATGTTAGATCCAGCTGGCAGATTTAAGAGGAAGACTTTTCATTTGCTTACATTGCGCGGAGTTGAATTAAATCAGTAACTCAGCAAATTCAGAGCAGATAATTTTTTAAAACAGCCTATGAAACTCAGGATTATAACAGCAAACAATATTTTTAAGACACCAGTGAACTCTGGACCTGCTTTTTCAGAGATACTGAGCATACACAACTTAAGCTTCTGTCAATGGAAGTTATGAAAAGGAAGAACACCTAAATATCAAATACAAAAAAAAAAAAAAAAAAAAAAAAAAAAAAAAAAAAAAAAAAAAAAATTACCTCTGGCCCAATCTACAATGGGCCAGAGGTAAATCAATCCTTCTAAAAGGCTGGGATAATGTTTTTTATAGTGCTTTAATGAAATATATTGTCTTCCCACAAAAGCATAATGATCAGCCTATTTGAATTTGCTCCTTGAGTGTCTTTCTCAGGTTATTCAGTTAATGACTGAATAATGAATATGTAAAATTTTTCCCAATGCACATGGCCATTGCCCTTTCATAAAGCAGTCAGGCTTCATCTAAGCAATTTTGAGTCCCCCGGCTCTTCTATTGAGAGATTGTTTCACCATATCTTACATTTAAATTCTTCTCATTTCAAGACTACATTTTTTGCAGGTAACTCACACCTATTTATTCCTTCTCCAGCATTCCCCTGAAGCTTCTTCCTGCTTTGACATTTATCCTGCAGTGAGGCAGCAATCAAATATCACCTTTATTCCATTCAGCTAAACAAGCCATGGTCTTAATCCTCATTCATAAAATCTCTATTGTCTGTGCAAGGTGCCTTTCCCACAGTTCATGTAACATTCAGGTTCATGTTTCCTTAATGTTTGCATCATCAAAATTCAGGCTTCTGATAATGTGTTACATTAATAGGATAGAGGCTCAGTCTAAGTGAATTTATTCGAAAATCGAAACAGGAATTTCTTGCTTGAATTAAATGATGAAGAAAAATATTTGCCCATCAGTTTCATTTTAATACAAGCAATATATTGATCAAAGACTCTGGGTGATCCCTGCCACAATGGAAGCCTTATAGTTCTCTGTAGTTCTCAAAGGCAGCCAAAATACCAATGTTTCCCTCTTGATTTTGTTGGTTTTAGGGGTGTAGGTAATTTTATTTTTGCTTTAGAAATTTCTCATATCTAGAACACCCTATGCTGGCCGCTCATCTCTGAGACTGACTTTGGAAATAAATCCCCGTGTATTTTGTCATTGTGTGGATATAGGTGGGGTTTTTGTGTTTATTAATAACATGCCCTTGAAAAATGAATGCTTATCTAACTGGAGAAGAATGAAGTGGTATTAGAAGATGGAATTTGCACTTTCTCATCTGGTAAATAAGTTTTCCCCCTTGTCATTCTCCATGTGGAATGGCAATCCTAATTTGTAGGATGTACTAGTCTGATCCTCAGGTGGTGTAAATCAGCACGGCCTCACTGATCTTGAAGCTGTATGCCTTCTCAGGAGCAAGTGTGCCAACAAAAACCTCTCTCAGTATGAGGCATTTAGATTTATTGTTCCTTTAGTGTACTCAAAGGGATGTGAAACCAGAGTGCTCAGAGGAAGTGGCTGGAGAGCTCCGATCAACAGAGGCAGACCTGGACAGGTTGAATGAGGAGTTTTGTTGCTGAGCTGAGGGTTTTGTGGAGCTTTTCAGCACTGCTTACCAGGGTGGCTGGGGATGATAATTACACTGGATATTTCTAGATGCCTTTGCTCTGGATATCTGCACTACAGCCCACCCTTCATCCCCTCCAGGAGGTACTTGCTTCCACAACTGAACTGCCAATGGCAGATGTCACAAACTCTCTACTCAGCCCCCTCAAATACTGAGCCGTTATCAGATTTGGAAGTAAACTTGATCCCTTTCTATCTTTTCCACAGCCATTAAAAATCGGCCAAAGGAAGATATGAAATTCCATATGATTTATGAATCTTTTCATCTAAAAGTCCTTTGGATGGTGTTGCCATTTGCCAGGGAACTTAAAAGATCTTTGCATGAAACTGGCTATTTAAAGATGACAAAACCTTTTTTTCTCATTATGGTTTTAATGAAATGAAACACAGAATACAGAGACATGCCTTAACAGGCTGTTACTAAAGATAGTGATTTATTTATGGGTTCTTTCATCCACAAGGACATATTGTACTCTGCAAACCATGGCTTTGAAGGCAATAGGGAGTGTAAGCCACATAGTATCATCTGCAGAATTTAGCTGAGTGCCTACTAATCACTTCAGCTAATTTGGAAGTGATAGATGTAACATCAATAAAATAATGTAACCCAACACCCTCTGCAATACATTAGGATGCTAAATGGAGAGAATCTGCAATAAAAATTAGCCCATGAACATCTTCATCTGGGAGCATGTCACATAACTCTGGGCTAAAGTCCCTTTTTGAATGGAAAGTACAGTAGGAACTTCAGTATCTTGGAGTTTAGGGACTTAGTTTTAAGGATATCTGAACAATGTTTCCTTGTAAGTTCAGTGCCCCCTGCACTGCGAGAGAGGATTCATCCATGTCTGATATTGACAAGATTGAGCACTACTTCCCAAATCTTCAAGGTCTCTCCATGTAGATTTGGGGAGGCAGGTGGGAAGGGGATGGTTACATGTTTATGCCAATTGAACCTACAAGTAAAGATGCAGGTGGAAACACTTCAATAGGGAAGCAGGAATGAAGCTCCCCTGGTGTGAGCTTGGCCTTTTTAATTGCATTGTCTTTGTAACAGCTTAGTCAGGCTTCCAGCTGAGTCTGGTTAAAGTTCAGGGCCACCCACTTACCTCCATTTATCTTGTACCTCGTTTTTTCTCTCTTGTTTATTTTTTTGTGTGTGTTTCTTGGCAGCTGGCTCTGCGCAATGCCTTGCGTTATTTCCCACCTGAAATCCAAAAGAAGCTGGTGCTGGAATTTGCTGAAGAACTCAGGCTGTATGGGCACATCTACATGTACAGATTCTGCCCAGATATTGAGATGAGGTGAGGACTGGATGGTTCACAATGTATTCAGCTGCCATTTGCTTGCCAGCTTTCACCTGTGGAGCTGATCTTTAAAGAGTGGCATTGCTGTGTCCTAATTCACCTCTTGTAGAAGTTGTCTTAACATATTAATGAAGCTTATAATCTGCTTATTTGGATGTTCTGTGTATTGCTGTGATTTTATTTCTAGGGAGGGCTTCTGCATGTTTTGGGATGCTCCATGGGACTGGGAGGGAAGCAGTGTGTTCCCTTCTGGATAGGCCGTGGTGGGCCTGGGCAGTCTCGCTGGTGGAAAGCTCAGTCAACAGGGAAAGGACTGAGCCAGGCTGTGTGTGTGGCAACACCAGCTTTGCCACACACAGGGATCCCAAATGCTCTGCACCATGGCAGGGCTTAGTTTCCAGGGGCCAGTCATTACTCAGAGACCTCCAATGACAACCTTGGCAGAAAATTTGCAATAGTTCTGAGTTGCTGCAAGTCAAATCCCAACTGAACCAAGAAGTAAGACCAGGTGAGTGGCTTGTTGGGTTGTCTGTGCTCTCAGAGCAGAGGAAACTTTCTGGGCTTTAAAAGTAAGGCAGTACATTTTTTCCATTGGAACCTTTATGTGACCCTGGTGTGTAATAAGTTGTGCCTGTTGGTCTTGGACCATCACTTCATTCTAGGGCTGCTGAGGCTAATGTTTGTGAAGCAGAACAGATTTAGTGAGGGCTGCCAGGGGCTAGCTGCTTTTTTTTAGACTGATTGATTCCTTTTAACATCAGCAGGGGCCTGGTTAATGTCCACACAGAAATCTGAATAAAGCCAGAGAAAGCACTCTGATTTCCACAACCATTTTTCTATGCTGTTCATATTAGCCTGGGGCCAGATCTTGCCGAATTCAGCTAAGGAGTGGACAAGTGGCAGACTATCTGAAAGATTTTGCAGAGCTGGTCTTCAGAGGACCCTGTACTAAACTACAGATGATGACACCTTCCAAGTAGGCTTGGATGAGACAATCTAGCAGCTTGTTTCCATCACTGGCATCAGTGATTCTTTGATAGTTTCAAGTATTTTTTATTTTGTGACCATTTCACTGATCATTTCTAATAGATTGTTGCAGTCTCACAATGAGAAAATGCCTTTTGATCTCTGTAGTCTTAAAGTATTTGATTTTTGTTTTTTGTGTCCCAGGGACCATAGCTCCATTTAAGTAATGTTCCTATGCCAGAGCACTCAGATGATACCTGGATGTTGGGTTTCTTATGTTGTGAGCAATATTATGTGTAGATATTTCCTCTTGATGAATTGGTACGATTCCACAGAAATGCTCTTTTATCAAGTTTAGAACAGCAGAAATCCCTAATAAAAAAGGATTGTGGAAAAACTTAAAGGCTTTCCCTCCTGGCTTGGCAATGACTACAAGGCATTTGTTTTAGTATCCTGATGTAAAAAGTCAGGATAAAGTGTATGGGATCATGGGAGGAGCCCATTTGCTGAATCCGTGGACTATGCATTCCAGATCTTGGCTCATGAGCTGGACAGTGGATGTCCATTTTTTTTTTGTTGTTGTTGTTGTTGGCACTCTTTAGCCTGACCTTTTCAGTGTCACTTTACCTGCACAAAGCAAGTGTCCAGCCACTGAAGATCTGTGGTCCAATAAAAGGAAGATCATTTAGAAACCATGCCAAGAGATCCCACCCCTCTTTAGGAATTTTCAGCATTGGTAATGGTGGTGGTGCTTACAGAAAAGGAAGGAATAAAACTCTTGATGAGTGGTTCTACTTCCTTTAGGTGTCATACCTTAGAGGCCTCAGCAGAATTGTAGTAAAACCTGAGCAGAACAGCAAAGGAGCTGTCCCTGCCCTAAACAGCTGCACTATAAATGCCAGAGTAGAAGTTTTAGAACAATTTTATACACAAACAGATGGTGGAGGAGAAGATAACAATGAGATGATCACAGCAGGCAGCATTAAGGACACGAGTGCCAGGCAACCTGAGCTGGGATAACTTTGCAAGTGTTTCCCATACCTCATCTCTCAGCTTGGATGAAGTGGATCTTTGTTAAAAGGCCCATATTACTCCTAACTAGTTCAGGTTTTGAGAGTTTCTTGGACCCTGAAACTCAAGCAGAGTGTTTTTTCTTAGATACAATCTTGAATAACAGGGGTGAATGAGCCTGAGGGCAGCTGCCAAGGGTGCTGCTTTCCTTGGCATTGCAGGACTTGGCTGCTTGGCCTGGAAACTGTTGCAGAAGCCACTTCCATCACCCCCTGAAAAAAACGATGCAGTTAAAAAGCAATGAGTGTTCTTGGCCACTATATTTATCAATTGTGATTAAATAATTCAGCAAGTGATAAGCTGAATGCAATTTCTTGGTTTTGCTTAGTTCTGATAACAGTTAAAACCTGACTTGCCTGTTGAGGTACATATATAGCTTCACATCTGTGCTTTTTTTTTCTTTAACTCTTCCCCCTTGAATAAAAACCTGCAACACAGACAAGTTTGAGTATCCCTGGCATGCAGAGATATTCCAGCGGGGTGTGTTGTTCTGGTTGCTCTTGTGGGCTGGAATGCTCCTTCTAAATTTTTGTGCCTACCCTTTCAGAGCATACCCCATAGGAGAATACCCTTGCAAGACCAAATCAGCTGCTGCCATCATGCTGATGATCATGAATAATCTGGATCCCTCTGTGGCTCAGGTAAGCTAAAGTAAAATGAATCTGGATTCATAGGCAGCAGCAAATTGGCAAGATACTTCCTGCATATGTTCTCACATAAATACTGAAAAATTTAGACATACAGGCACAATGTACAGGAGCTTGGTCTCTGCCTGAGACATAGAGCTCAGCTCTTGGTACATTGCTTCTACAGCTTATGTTGAAAAATTAGTGCTGATGCTTCCTATGTCTTTGGAAACTCATCCCAGTAACAGTGTTACAATAACAAACACGTGATTTTGAAAAAATATTAAGTTTTTGTTTTTAACTTATCACTTTTACAATGTTACTTTCTGTTTTTAAGAATATAGAGGGTTTTGATGCAATAAACTCTAGAAAAGATTTATTACTGGATGGCAAAAATAGCTCAGAGATACAGTAAAAGGTTTGAGAAAAGTGCTTGCCTTAATGTTGAATTACCTTTTTTAGTTTCCTCAAGAGCTCGTCACTTATGGAGGAAATGGGCAGGTCTTCAGCAACTGGGCACAGGTAGGACATTGCTGGGTTTGCAAATTGTTTTGTAGAACCAGTTTCACCCTCCCCCATGCACATTCTGCTTAGGCAGTTTGGGCTAATTCTTGGCAGTCGTTGCCCTAAAATACTCC
>VYZR01019303.1:2186-12888 GCA_013400675.1 Oxylabes madagascariensis | reverse complement strand
AATTTTTGGTTTTCTCATTTTTTTATTTTTTTCCCCCCTTTTTTTAGTTTTTCTTTTTTTTGTGTTTTTTTTTTTTTTTTTTTTTTTTTTTTAATTTCTGCTTTTCAGTTTTCTCTATTTTTTTCTGATTTTATTTCCTTTTTTAATATTTTCCTTTTATTTTTTAGTCTCTCTTTTCTTTTATCTTTTCTTTTTCTCCTTTTTCTTATCTTCTGTTGCCTTCCCTACCTTGCTTTTTTTAAAAAACGAAATTCTTTCCCTTTTCTCCTTCTTTCTTCTTTTTCATCCCTTCCTGTCCGTCTCCCTTCCTCCTAAACTTCTTTCTCAGAATTAGGGGTATTCAAAAAGGGTAGGAAAAAAATTAGCAAGGTGTTTGCCTCAAAATTCAGAGTGGGAGTATAGCAGCTCTCCTAGTTTCAGAAGTGCTTTTTTAGAGTCACATAAATCAATCTGAATTCCCAGAATCTGAAAAACTAGAATGTAAAATCCAAAGGAAAGCATGGAAATAGTAGAATTTCTACATGTGTTTATGCTTCTTTTTATATCCTACCTACAATGAATGAAAAATCACCTTTTTCCAGGCTTTCTGTTGTTTCTAAGTGTAGTTCTGAGAATTCGTGTAAATCAATTACTAGCTTTTCTTCTCAAATATAATAATGTGTGTTTAGTTTTACTGTTAACTTAATAGGTTTATCTGATTTTTAGACTGACTGCAGATAAGGATTAGAATGCCAAACAAACAAAAAGGTGGTAATAGAAGATAATTACAGTTTTATTTCAATCACACCATGTGATTATGTTATGTGTTAGGTAAAAAAGCTACGAAGATACAATTCCTGCCTCGAACTACAGCATGAGCTGCAGAAATTCTTCCATGATTTTTGAAATGAATCCATTCCCTGGGATGGACCCATGCCCCTGTGAGTTTTTTGTTGACTTCAGCAGAAACACTATTTGCCATGTTCTTAGTGAGAACGAAGGCTGTTGAACCCAACTCCTACTAACATTTCAAACCAGTTCTGATGCCACAGTTCTTGCTCAAATGAGTTTTTATTATTGAAAGAAGAGTTACACAGGAATTTGACATGACATGACAGGACATGACATGAAGCACAGAAGTAACATCAGTGAACGCTGAATGTATGTACCTAAAAGTAGAGATTTTCCCATAAGGGTGAAGCTGTAAAAACTGTATCCCTTTCTGATACCGTGTACACATCTTTAGGATAAGTTTTGAAACCTTTGCTGGGCATCTTGAGTACATTTATCTCCATCTTTTACGGTCTTGCTTATCATGAGCTGCTTAGTCACAAGCATTGCTCCTGCTGATGAGGAGTGCTGTGGGAATACCGAAATTCTCCCTGAAGAACCACCGGGAAGCTCGGACACCAAGTACCCTCTGTTCAGCACTCCGTAGCACACTGGTACAACTCCCGGACTCTTAATTTTTAAGTGGCCAGACTCCTGGAGTCTTTAAGGAGTTCCTTAATTTTCTGTTTCACATTGCAAAGCAACATGATGCATATCTATTGGAACAGCGCTGATGGCTTGGCAATACAAGCACAGTTAATTTTCTCGCCCTTTGGTAAAAGTTAAGGCCCGCCAGAACAAGGGAGGGGACGAAATAGTGAGACTTCCAGCTAAGCTTTGAGCCCTCTTGGGAACTTGCACAACCGCTGGACGTGGCCGTCACTACGAGCGCCTGTCTGGGCCACAGCCTTTGGTTTCCCGCTGTCCAAGGGTGNTATTTCACCATTATTATTATTATTACTGTTACCCATGTACATCCGGCTGTTTGCAATGAGCACATCCCTTAAAAAGCCCGCGCTCTTCGCGCGTTCGGGGTTTGTTTTTTTGCGGTTTCTGCCGGTGCTGAAATCGCGGGTTTTTCGGCGCCCTTCCATTTTGTGCTGAGGGCGGGCCCCGGGCATTGTGGGAGCTCGGAGAGGCCACAGGGCAGCGCGGAAAATGGGTAAATGTGGCGGAGCGCCGAAGCTGCTGCTCAAAAGTGTCCCTGCCAATGGCTTGGCATCGTTCTGGGATGTATTTTCAGCATAGCTTCGGGAAAAATGCTCTGACCCGTGGGTTCACTTTAGTTTCCTTGTGTGGAACGTTGTGTGCTTTTCGCTGTGAGACAACCTAGCAGGACAGTTCTGTTCTCTCATTTTAACAAGATTGTTACAACTAATAGAAACAGTTACTGTCCCTCCCTGAGAAAAGTTGTCGCTGTTTATCTTGGGAACTGAACTGTGATGAGAGAGGAGGGAGAGTTACATTGAATTAATTTCCCATGGTCCGTAGACCCTGTGCTAGGCCCAGTGACCCAAGCACTGTTTTAGAAAGGATAAAAGAGGGAGCAGGATCCCATCACCACAGCAGACAGGTCCAGGCAAGGCTGGATTTGCTTTCACTGGGCAAACCACTGCTTACCTTCATCCTGCCCACTTCCCCACCGAGGACTGCCTTCAGAGCAAGTCTTCCATGGTGCTCTTTGCTCATCAAGTTCCCCTTGTTTGGCAATAGCTGACTGTGCTGAAAGCAAGACGAGAGGTTGTTAAAACTGTAATCAAGTGGATATTAACATTTTTATTGCTATTGTTAAAATTATATGGCAGGAAGTAAGTTAGCTGTAACAAAAAAGTTTCATTTATTTCAGTCTCTAGTGAAGCTAAGACCTCCTAGCTGTATGGATTCCTAGTCACTAAGTGCACGGTTGAAGCACTTGGTGAGGCAAAAGCCAGAGTCTGTACAGGGCAAAAATTAAATGTGCACAGGAATGTTGTTTTATTTTTTTTTTTTTTTTTTCTTCTCACCTGCATTCACTCCTCAGCACCTCTTAACTTTCTGGTGTTGATAAAAGGCATGGCCTCCATAGGATTGTGGGTTTGGTACGGTCTCATTGGAAAGAGGCTTCATTAGTTTAAACCTCCCATGCTAAAAGCAGAAACAGTCCTCTCCTTTTTGTCATTACAACTTAATTTTTGCCTGTGAGTCATGCTCAAAGCAATTTTTAAGAACAAGGTCTCAAAGGGGAAAAATGCGTGTTCAGCTCGGTTTGATCACAAGTTACTGCTGGGTAGGAAGATACTGGTTAGTTTGAAAGCTGAAGTGCAATTATAATTGTGTCATTTTACACACAAAAAAGGGTAGGCAATACTAATTTTCCTCTTTACATTCTGTAGTGTTCGTAGTATTGTCACACACTCCTTCTATCCTGATAACTGCTTAGGGAAATTTGCTAATTCAAATGAATTGGTCTAAAATTGGTCTAACTCCTTTTGTAATTTCAAAAGAGTACTAATTTCTGTGACTAAGTGTTGTTTCTGCAGTTCCATTAAATATTTTGGTAGTTTGTGCTTTGACAGTTTAATAAGCTCTTATAATGGAAGAAAAATATTATAATTTATCATCTTAAGGTATTGTATTATATTATGCTATTGTGAAAAAATTTACGGGGGGGAGGGGGGGGGAAATTTGAAAAGAAACTTTCCAAGGTGGCAAAATCATGCTGTCATTGCAGCGATGCTAAAAAACAAGGCTATTAACACAATGTTGTTGTCAGAATTTTGGATTGCAATGATGTTAGCTTTAACTAACTTTAATGTTTTTTAGAGATCGGCAGTGAGAAGGGCAGAAATGGCCAAATCGACCCAGTTAATTCAAAATGAAGTCTTTCGGGCTTACGCTACGTATGCAGCCATTGTTCTTCTAAAAATGATGCTAATGAGCCTGATAACAGCATACTTCAGGATCACAAGGAAGGTAATCATTTGGAAATACTGGCTGGGAGAACAGACAGACATTGATATTGAAATACAGACATCACAGCTATGTCTTTTCAGCTTCCAAATACTGCTGCTGTTCGTTTTCCTCTTCCTCCCTGTTCTGGAGGGATTCTGAGTTTGGTGCTCTGCTGGTCTCAATTGGATGATGTTTTTAACCTAATTACAAGATAATTATGGGACTTCCTGTAGAAGAAAGGCATCCAAAAGCACCTTCAGATATTTTTCAGGAATGGTGAAAAGGAGACTTGAGACCTTCTACCTTGCAGGTGCCTATGTTCTGTCAGCCTATTGGCTTTACTGCAGGCTTGTCTGTCTCACAAGAGGGCTTTATCTAAATGCATAAATTACTTTGCATTAATTTGCCAGTACACAAGCTGTGTATGTACAGGCTGGGCTCAAGAAAGCAGTAATGCAGTGAACATTGTTTTATTCCCTGTGCTTTTAACTTAAGTGAGGTTATTGAGGCATTGGTAAAAAAGAGTGACCTTTAAAACAAGCTGCCTTGACTGGTTAAAACATTTTGGCTGCTAATGTCACTTGTGTGCTTGTGTTTGAAACAGGCATTTGTCAACCCAGAAGATACAGCATCATTTGGAAAAGGGGAGAGTGCTAAGAAATACCTGAGGACTGATCCAGATGTTGAACGTGTACGCAGGTAATACACAGGCACCTTTAAAAGTTATTTTAAATAACAGAATAATATTAAATCAAGGAGTTAATTTCACCCCATTCTCTGTCAAGCCTGTGTGTGTTTTATGGTGTTTTATGTAGCAATCTAATACATTAATTAATTTAAATAAACAAAGCATTCAAGATTCAAATGCCTAATCTAAGCAGGCTGTAAAGATGTTCTGCTCCTTCCTTTTCTGCCCCTGAGTAGTTCAGGGAGTTGTTGCTTAATTTCATGGGTATCACATAAAAATGGAAACTTTTATGGTGAGGGGTAATTCCTTTCTCTTTGGAAATTGCAAGAGGCCAGCTAAATTGAGACTAACTTTATGACCCATTTAACTCAAATTGTGGTGGAGAAATGACAACCACCTCAGTCATTTTCACACAATGTTTTTAAAACACTGTATTATCAAATCTTGTTTTGCTGTTTTGGGGAGTTTTTCAGACATCCCCAGACCTAGTAAGTCAGCTTGGTTCTAGTTACTATATTGGTGTTGCAGCATCCATATTTTCCTCCCAACTGTGGTTCTTAGTGGAAGTTCTCTGTATTTTCTTCTACAAGCTTCATGGCAACAGATAATGCCACATGAATTTAGCATGGCTTCTCTTTTGTAGAAGTGATTGAAATGTGTTCAGTTTATGGGGGGAAAAAGATGGTTTTTTTCAAGAAAAAAGATTACTTTCTTCAGAATACTTTTATGGGGAATGAGAATAAAAAATCTGGAGGGATGTGTTTCCTTGTAATGATAAATACATTCTAAAAGCAGCTGCAAGACAGTGCCATTACCTGATTCTAGCTGGCTCTGAAATTTGACATCATTAGTAAGTCTTAGACATTGTTGCAATCAGTAAATTGGGCTGGAAGTATCATTTATCTAAAGAGGTGAAGGGAGCTGGGAAAGTTTAGGAAGTAGTGTGTAAGAACACTTCAAGATATGGAGTTCAGTCTCATTTTTAGCAAATTATATTGTGGTTTCAAAATTTCAAACATTTTTTCAGCTATTTTAGTGCTCAAAGTGAAGAAAATGAACGAAAAGCGTAACTGTCACACCTGTTAGATGTTCAAAAATAACCTTCACAATGATGGAACTTCATGAACATTTGATGGAATGGTTCCTATGTAGGCTATTTCACATTTTCTTTATGGACACCATCAACTGGATTTATAGGTTTAGAATAGACCATCTGGGGCATGAACTGTAATAGTTTTGGTCACAGTCCTCCAGTTAATTGATGTTAATTGAGACAGGCTCCAAGGAAAGAGCTACCTCTCTTCTTCCCTGATTTCCATTCTTGCACACCCAGGTGCACTCAGATACCTCATGTAAGTCCTTAATATTGCCAGGATCCTGGGGAAAAACTAATATCTTTCATACAGAAGATCAGAAGTTTAAAAATGTGGGGTGCAGCAGGAGAGACCAGAAATGCCAAAATCGTTTCAGTAGCTGAATCAAATCCCCTCCGCAGAGGAAGCCAAGAGTTGATTAGTAGCATGCTCTGAAGATGCTGAAAAATAATGAGTGGTTTATTCAACAAAATATAACACTTTAACATAACTTTGCTTCTTTCTCCAGAGGCCACCTGAATGACCTGGAAAACATTGTCCCGTTTGTTGGCATTGGACTGCTGTATGCTCTGAGTGGCCCGGAGCTGTCCACGGCCCTCCTGCACTTCAGGATCTTCACAGGGGCCAGGATCCTTCACACCTTTGCGTACTTGATCCCCCTTCCCCAGCCTGGCAGGGGTTTGTCGTGGGCAGTTGGCTACGCAGTGACCTTCTCCATGGCCTACAATGTCCTGAGGGCAGCGTGGCTCCTGTAGCAGAGCTGCAGCTTCCGTGTCCCCCTCGACATTCCACACGACGTTTCCAGCACTGTGCCATGATGTCTTGAGTGAGCCAATGAGTCTTCTGTGGTAACTGGAATCCTTTTTTTTTTTTTTTTAACAAAAGCCTTTTGTTTCTGTTCAGGGGTGTTTCTTTTTTGGAGGAAAAAGAATCCTGCTCCCTGTATTCCCTGTTCATGGGATGCACTGCCAAATACTAGATTGGATGTTCCCTTTGCGATTTGTCAAGTGCTTGCAATTCTAAACATGCGATGATGCTGTATTGATAGAGTGTTTGATAATTTTCTACAGATGCACTATTTTTGGCTGTAGCTCTGAAGTCTAAATCAATAAAGACAAGATTAAAAAAAAAAGCCAGTTTGTATTTTTGTTTTCATTTTGACTCTTCTCACTGCAGCCAGCAAATAGCATGTCACTATGTATCAGGAAGAGATTTCAATCACACAGTTCTTTGAAGAAAGCTTACCTTAATAATAAGATATAACCAGTAATGCTAGTCTTGTTGTAAAAAAAATCTTTGATGAAAATGTTTGTATAATCCACTTTGGGTTTAAAAAACCTAAACCGTTGCAGCTCCATTTCTTTCAGTTGAATAGATTAAAAAGAAAGAAAGTATTTGTGCTAAATTCTGTTTGGAGACACTGGTAAAAATTTGAAGCAATTATTTTTGTTGGGGTTCCTGCAGATGTAGATTTTGTGACTGGATGAAATGTAGACCCTTTGTAGAGGATTTTTTTTTCATTTTTTTAATAAATTCAGCATAAAATGAGTGACACTTGCAAATGTAGCTATCAAGTAATTCAGATGTACATACATAATTAGTTTGTGTGTCATACTGTCACAAATATGTTTGTGATAGGAAATCTTGCTCTTTGCTTACATCTTTCTATGATGTGTTAATTTGAAATAGATTCTGTAAAGACTTTTCCTGTGCTTCTTTTTGTTTGGTTGGTTATTTTGGAATTCTTTAGTAGCTCTGGCTTAAATAATAGCACAAGATTTCAAGTGACCCAGAAAGGTCTTTATATGCAGTGTGCTGGTCATTGAGAAGTTTTAAAGACTGACTTCTGGCAGAAGTCAGAGCACAACATGTTTGGTTTCCTTTCCTACCCCAGAAGCTGTGGCCCTGAGGGATGGCCCAGAGAGGAGATGGAGAGTTCTCACTGCTGCTTCCACATGTCAAAAGATTTCGTTTTGCTTTTTGCATGGGAGCAGTAGTTGTAGTACTGCAAGAAGTAACACCGGAGGGCTTTCTTGTCTACCCACAGTTGTGAGGTGGAAGTTGGGTGCAGTGTTATGTTAGGCTGCGACTCAGAAGGGTGGCAGGAGGAATGGGGAAGAATTCAGACAGACTGGTTTAATCCAAAGAGAGAGGATTTTTATTGCAATTTAAGTGTAGTGTTTAAGTCATGTCCAGTAAAGAAGAGAGGGTGGAACTTGAAATCAAGGAGTTAACATTGATTTACCAAAACTTAGATCCAAATAATGAGTAAAATAACAAAGAGCTGGATCCTCTAGAAGGAGGCTGAGAGGAGATGATGATTAAAAGTTGAACACTGGGGAGCTTCAACTCCTGACATGGCAGAGTAAGTGTACTGCAGCACCTCTGGGTTAGCAGAGGCTCCAACAGGAAACATGGGCTTTTGTGTTTCTTCTCGCACCTTCCTCCACAACTTCCAACCTCTGCTGTTTTCCTCCTGTTCCTTCTTCTTCTGCTAGGTATATGGGATCTTGAGAGCAGCCACTTTGGATGTATTGTTGTAACAAAGGCCACCAGCTCTTCAGTTTGAGAAGTGCCAGTGATGGAGGGTGGAGGAGCAAGGCTGCAGCCTGGAACACTGTCCCAAACCATTGTCACAGTCAGCCTGTCAGCTCTCATCAGTCTGTAGCTACTCAGGCTTCCTTATCTCATGATAACAGCATCTGAAACTCTATTTCCTCACTACTTTGTAGCTTGCCTCTTCCTCCCAACTGTGTGTCTTTCCATCCATTTAAAACCAGGGGAATGTAGCCACTGTGCAGGGGGCCCCATTTGAAATTCAGCACCAGAGTGAGTCCTCTAGCATGGAAAAGGCTCTTCAGACAAGCCTGGTTGTCCATGCCAGGCATACGCAGGAGCAGCATTTTCAGCTCCATTTGCATCAAACTTCTGTACAGAAATCTCATTCCTGGAGACTGTCTTTAATTCTGTGGTCTTATACTTGAAACAAAACTGGTTTTAAATCCCTTCCATTTGCTCAGTGGTTGCAAAGCCCAGAACATACACTCGCTGTGTGCTGAGAAGTAGAAAAGAGAAATGGAAACCCTTAGAAATACCTAGAGTGATTCAATATTATTCTGTGTTTCTCTTGCATTTATTTTAAACCTATATTTTATTTTCCTTTGCTCCCACAAATACCATCTGTGCATCTGGGCGGGGTACATGCTCAATCTGGGAAATGTGCCTTACCAGATTCTGTCAAATGCCGACTGCCAGCTCCACATAAACTGTGTTGGAGTGGTCCTTGTCACGCAGCTCTTGCATTTTTCTGGTCCCTGCCCTGTACAGGTGCACCGTGCCTGTTGTACAGCTGTAAATTTTGAAAGGTTAGCGTATTCCAGGAGAGCTAGCAAAGTATAAGTTGAATTTATTACTCAGCTAAGGTGAATTTTCACCTTTTAAAACATGCACATGGATTTCAGACTGCTGGTATCAGGTTCTCTTGCAACATCATTAAATGAAGTAACCTGTAGCTGATGAAACAACTGACTGTTATCAGCAGGTGTGCTCCCTTTGCCCTGGTGAAAGCACAGGAAGGGCTGCTCCATGGGAGCCATGTAAAAAGAGGTCAAACCATCAGCTTCTATGCGTCATTTCTGTTTACTATGCCCCTTATTCCACACCATTCTTGGGCAACTGGAGAAATTCCAGGGTTTCTTCTCTCTGCTCATGATTCCTGGCATTTTGTGTTCTTCTCCCAGGTTCGTTGTGTGTCTTTGAAGTGGCTCTAACAGTTGACCATGAAGCACCTCAAAATGCCAGCTGACATAACCTCATTAGCTGACTTCATCTCTGAGGGAATTTCATGGGTTGCTTTGTTTTCAGAAATGTAAATCTGAGCAATTCCACAATTAATTTTTATTTGTTTGGTAACTGCTCCCAAGCCATTGGGCAGAATTACTTTATGCTGGTTTTCCTGGCTGCAGCCACACAATGAATTGTTGGGGGAGATGGTGACTGGGGAAGAGCTCTGAGCTAGGACTTGCCGTTTGATCATGACTTTTTGTCCTGTCACAATGAAGAAAGTGTTTAAAACTATAAATGATACATTAAACATTTCCTGGAATTTTCAGAAGCAAGTGTTTGTCTGAGCTTCACCGCCTTCAAGGTATTTATTTCAAGAAGCTGGGTCAATGTTTCTGTAAGTGATAGAATTGCTTGTCATCAAAATACAGAAGAAGAAAAGCCTGGGCTCTTAACTCAAACCACTTTGGGGTTTGGAAAAATTCTATTTACCTGAAACTGATTATTGCTTAGCTGTGTCTACTCCTAGTTATTCACAGAAACAAATTCAATCTAGATTTTTCATGGAAAATGCTTGTAATGTATGTCCTTTCTGAGAGCAAAAAATAAAAAGCAGAACTTTTAGAATACCATTTTTAAAGTGGTGTCTGTCATTATTCGAGCTAATGGAGTTTTCATTTCAAGGTTGAAGATGAACTTTTCTCTTTTCCAAATGTTGTCCTGCCAACTGAGATGGCACCAAGCGCTCTCTGAAAGGTTGTATTGACGTGTCTTAAAATACTCTCATGATTAAATATCTCTGGCTGTTGGACACTTAGAGATCTGATACCTCTTTGTGATTCACTTTAAGTGATATTCAGGCTTGCAAATCTTGATTAGTGACTCCTGCTCATAAATTCTGAAGGCTAAAATAGATCATTAGCTCCTTCAGCCTGACCTCTAGTGGAAAAGATGCCATGGAATGGCTGCCCTTCTGCTGAGGTTAGTTCAGTCACAGCATGACTTCCAGAAAGGTGTGATCTTCATTCAGAGACTTTGGAAAACAGGCATTGATTCACTCTTTTCTGTGACATTGGTTCTCCCTGGTGTATATGTACACTAAGCTTAGGCTGCAAACATACCGTAGTTTGTTTTTTGTTGGCTTTGTTTGTTGATTTTGCGTCTGTTTTTTTCGCTTTTTTAAATTTTTTTTTTAATTTATTTATTTATTTGTTGGAAATTTTTTTTTTGTTTTTGGCTTCCTAAAGAAGGGAGGCTTACGGGATTGAGCCATTTGTTCATCTGCTTTTCAGTTCGTCCTTAATAACTCTTGAACAATTTCATCCAGATTCAACGAGGAATAAGAGTCTCAAAGGTAATTGGTTTCCTACAAGAAAACTGGAGGCTGGGTGGAAGA
>VYZR01019301.1:0-25959 GCA_013400675.1 Oxylabes madagascariensis | reverse complement strand
GAATCTGAAAAACCCTTTTGCTCTCTTGGGCTTGGACGTCTAAATGGTGTGAGCTCGTCTGAGCTGTCAAGTGGTTAACAGCCATGGGAAGTACAACCCCTTTCCTCAAGAGAGGTTTGTTCAGGAGCTGAGTGTGCCACTCCAGGCAGCAGGAGAACCCTGCCTGTTTTTGGGAACTCTTTGCAAGCAGAATTGGAGGGCTCCTTGTCTGTTCCCGCCTTGGCTCCATGCACTGCAGTTGCTGGACTCTGCCTCCCTTGTTAAATCTACAGCTGGATTGAGCGGAAGTTTGTTTGAACTCGATGTGGGCAGTGTTTTATCTTCCTGCCATTCCCATACGTGTGACAGTCTCTTATCTGTCTCCTGCAGGCTTAATGCCTCTGAGGAGCAAGTTGGAGCCTGGGTGACACCTTGGCTATTCTGTGTGGTGTGAATGGCTGCAGGGGAATTGCCTGTTCCCTCTCTGTTAAGCAGATTTCACTTTGTGCCTTAAGGTATGGAAACTCTTGAGTGCTGCTTAAGAGCAACCTTTGTAAAAGATTAGTATTTTTAGTTTGCTGTCCAGCCGTGACATCAGTGGATAATAGAAAATGGGATTGGAAAGGACCATAGGAAGCAACCTGGGCCCAGGGAAAATATTCCTTCCTTTGGTTGGTTATCCAGCCCATGGCCACTTGCAAGGTATGTGAAGGTACAAAGCCCACAGTGTTAGGAGAGGTTCTCAGAGCTGCTTTGTCACCTTTGGGACGGTAAGAGAAAAGGTGACATGCCAGATGGAAAGGGCTTGCAGGGCACTGCTTGGATTATCATGTAGCTGGGTATTAGTGGAGAATCTGATTCACTTCAATTAGTGATATGTCAATGTGTTTTGGCCAGAATACTCCTGACCTCCAGATAACCCTTTGCCATGACACGGTTGGTGACGTACTGTGATGTGAGGAAAGGGTTCAGCTGTTTAAGTAGCTAAGCATTGCTGCTTAATGAATGGATCACTTTTCCTGAAAAGCAGAGAAAAAAATTAATGACTTGTTAAATTTTAATGACTTGTTAGAGAGCTTTTTATCCTTGGTTTTGTGTTTGCAGCACATTATCTACAACAGTGATGCACAGTTGGGAGACCTTTTTGTCTCTCTACTTCTAGTTTAGCTGATGGTGTAGTGCAAGGAAGCAGTGGATACAGCCCTTTTTGCTATATTTAATGCCTTTTCTTACTGTATTTTTAATGTGTGGTAATGTCTTCCTACATACAGAGATAAATGCTTTTTATTTTAATTATCGTGGGAGATTCCTGGATTTCTGGAGGTATCTTTATTGCCTATTTATACCACATCAGAGCAAGCAGAGAATATCTTTATGGGTAGAGTACATATGTGGTGTTTGTGCTTCTGTTTCATTGCAGATTAACAATTTTTCCCTATGCATTCTCCCAGTGGTTTGGGGAACAAAGAGCAGAATTTTGGGGGCACAGTTCAGAGCAGAAATGAGAGTGTTGAGGCTGCTTTCAGAATGGTTGAGAGATCACCCTTAGTCCATGAAAAGTTGTCCTTACTCAAGCAAAGGAGTCTGATGCTTGTTACAGTTTTGTTCCTGTGTGAGCTTGAAAGGACTTCTTCCATCTCAGGAGATGAAGTTGGGTTTGCTGAGTTTGGGGTGGGGCTTACTTGTCCTAGGGCTGGCTTGTGAATTAAGAGCAAGAATTGAAGAGTGGAGCCTTAAGGGTGACTGAGGGGGTAAGGAGAAGATCCAGATAACCTTGCTCTTGTGTAATAGGTTTGCCCTTCTTGAGAAAGGGGATTGCTGGTACTTGTTTTGGAAATGAGATAGCAGCTGCATTGTTTATAGTTGGGTTTTGCAAATCTGGGGGGAAGGTGGCAGCTCGCAAGTGTGACCTAGCCTGAACCCTCTTTGTGGGATGTTTGCTCCTCCCAGCTCTGTCCTGCACTGCATCTGCCCTGGTGTTCTGAGAGAGTCCCGCTGATGTGGGTGCTCAGAGGTGTCTGTGCTGAGAGCCTGTGTGAACACCAGAGCCTTTAGTGCCATTAGAGTCCCTGTGGTGACTGCAGGACCTTGCTCCTGTGTCCTGCCAGGCAGAGGGAACAAAGGAACAAAGGTGTGCCTTTTGTTCTGAGAAGTTTGTGTTGCAGCTCTGCTGCTGCCTACAACAGATCTGCAGAAGCACAAGTAAGCAGGATGAGGCCTTTTCTTGTCACTGATTCTTCCAGTGGAGGCTGTTGGTCCTCAGAGATCAGCGGGGTTGATCTTTATGAGAGACATGTCTGCTTGAATTACAAGATTCAAGCAAACCTTGCAGAGGCACGAAGGAGGCTTTGCTTCTGGAATCTGTCAAGTTCATTGTTTTCAGAATTCTGCAGCATGGGATGTTTACTCGAAATCCTGGCCTCCTTTCCCTCTGCTGCTTTGTTTACTCTCCCTTCCCTCAAGGTCCCGTAGTAACGGGAGCTCTGCCTGCAGCAGTTCAAGGACACGACAGCTGAAGTGACCTTGGCCAGCGTGGCTGGGAGACCTCTGGCCAGGCTGCAGCAACTCAGTGACTTCTGTTCTCAACAGCCAAACCCTTCCCCAGCCCATGTGAGCTTGTTGTCCAAAACACTTCTTGTCCACACTGCCCCATCTGTGCCAGGGACTTGGTTGTCTTGGCACCAAAATTCTAATGTAGGGCAAGGGTTAGACTCACTCCAGCCAGCCAGGGTGATGATACAGAGCCCAGGCCTCTGTGGTAGTGCTGGTGTATCTTTGGAGCAGCTGGAATGTGGGGTTTCACAATAGACCTAAAAATAACTCAGGCCCACAGCATTTAGTTACTGTATGTTGATGTGAATGTGAGCCATCACAGGCTCTTCTGCTCAATTCTTCGTGCTGCATCCTACATCCGGATTTTAGGCTGCTCTTAAATCTAGTTTGTCCTCACTGTCCACACCATTCACAAACAGAGAGAGACCAAATGGAGCAAGAATTGTGGAAGAGCTTCTCATGTCTTTGTAATTCTTCTTTGAAGTCCATGACTGCTCTTGATTATTTTTTTATCATGCAGAATTTTGCTTTTGGTGCTGTGGTGTGACACTTGATTTAGCTTGTGTTAGTTGTTGAAAGCCATTACTTTGGAGGCAGAAGTGACCAAGGTAAAAAAGGAAAGGCGTGCACATAAAAAGGAAAACTTAAAAAAAAAAAGTTAAAAAGGAAATACCTGAGCTTTTGGGTCTGGCAGCTGTTAGAGAAGAAGGGCCAAACAGGAAGAGGACAGTGGAAGATCTTGTTGCATTCCTGATCTGCCAGTCATTGGATATGGATATTATCTGCTGCCACGTTTCCCAGAGCAAAGAATGGTATCATTTGTTTTGTTCTTTGATGGTCACTCTCTGCTCATCCTGATGAATTTCTGTATGTGTACACAGAAGCTGTAGTCTGAGTAAGCTCAGCCATGGCTAGTCAAGCTCTGTTAATAATATTTACAGTGACAACTGTGCATCAGGAGAACTCCCAGTATTTGAGTGAGAAGCAACACAGTGAAGTCCTGATCCTGCTAAGCTATGTAGTGGATTCAGGAAGGGCTCTGAAATGTGCTCATCTGTTAGCAGCACACAAAGGTCTGGATGTTACATATCGTGCTTCTTGTGTTAGCTGATCCTGCTCAGTTTGCAAAGAACCTATCAACGTTTCCCTGTATGAACTCCTGCATATTGGTGGCTGCACAGCTTAGTGCAGCTTTCTGTTTGCTTGGTAAACATCTGTCCTGGACAGGATGGAGGTTGAGGGAACTGGGTAGAAAATGTGCTGGTGGTGTGCCAGATGTGGGAAAGCATGAAGCAGTGAAAGGGAATTACCTGCTTGCTTTTGCTCTTTAAAACAGTTTTTGAGAAAGAAAATTGAATGCAGGGGTTGTAGAGGAGGTTGCTACCTGGAAACATACAAAAATTACTTTTCTGGATTAGAGGATATAAAACTTTCAGAAAGGAAGGACTAAGTCAAGGGATTTGGATATGGTTGTGAAATATTTAGATCTGTTACAGAGCCAGAGAAGCTCTTTGAATGTTGTCAGCTTATTTGAAATGAACCTAGTGTTGGGATGGGAGAGCTGACTTGATCAGGAATACAAATATCCTCAAGGAGGAAACTGCACTCACTTCAATTATTAGCAACTATGTTTGACACCTAAAACAGAAAACACAGATTGTGAAATAATTGCTTTGGGAAACCAAAACAATCTGTCCAAAAACTGGGGCATCCAAGCTGTTGAGAGGTCACCACATAGTGGCTGTTCTCTACTACAAATGTCATTATCCCTCTCTTTATAAAGCAGAGTCCTGCCAAATCAATATACATACTCAGCTGGGAGGGGAATGTGTCTATGAACAGCAAAAAGAGAAACTCTGTAGTTCTTCAGTTCACTTTTAGGGAGTGAGTTAATATACTTCTAATATCATTTTTCTTTAGAGCTGGGAGGGGCTGGTTGTTGGGAGGTGGCACCACAGGGACAAGCTCGTCCTTTTGTGGTCCTTCCCCAAGCCCCTGCTCACCCACTGCTGGGACTGAGCACGGGGAAGGCTGGACCTGTGGCACCGTGCGTGGCTGTTCTTACCGCTCCTGCCAAAGCAGGTGCCAAGTGCTGGAGTGAGCTACACAGAGTTTTAGTATCAGCTGGGAAGAAATTCCAGGCAGCGTTTGGTCTCTGGAAGCTGCAGATCAGGCTGTGTGTGGCTGTGGCTGCTCTCTGTGGTAGCAGCCCCGTTCTGTGTTGCTGTCTGAAGGTGCTGGGAATTCCACAGTCTTGTGAAAGCACAGAGCCAGTTTGTGACTGCAGTGACTGTGATCTGAGTCATTCCTCCTGTGAGGAAGGGTGATCTGCACTCAAACTGCAGGGGAATCAGAGGCATTCTTAAGTCCTGATCTCTTGTGCTGCGTGAAATTGTTAACCCTTAATGGAAACCATGGGATTAGATTGCACTTATTTACCTTATCAAGTGTTACTGAAGAGGAGAACTTAGCTCTGCAAGTAGATGCATAGAATTCTGCAATAAAAGCTAATTCATTACTGTTTCTAATAAAATTTTGGTCTGTGAAGGCTGTTGTTTAGGAACTCAGCGTGGATCCCATCTGGTTTTAGTATCCAGTTGTACAAGTAGAACCCTCAAATCTCCAGTAAAAATCTTAGCAGAGCTTAAGGAGACTAAAACTTTTATTAGCAGTTTTTATTAGCACATTAGTAGGCTTGGTGTCTAAGCTTGGCATGTGGTGATTATGGGCTGGGTGCATGTAGCAGGCTTTTGGAAATGGGGAGACAGATCCTAGTAAATTTTGAGAGGTTGCTTCTCTCCATAGCAATAAACATGCAAAAAGTGTTACTTAACTTTCACATGAGCTTTCCCAAGGGACTGTCATGTCCCCAGGACAGGACTCTACTGGGACTGTTTTTTTGTGATTTTGGCACATGGGAAAAACACAGTTTAAAGAAAAGACTTGAGTGAGGGTCATTTAGTGACTTGGTTGTTGTTTTGCTTGTGCTAAGATTTGTGAATGTGCTGATGCTGTCACGTGTTTTACTGGTGAATTCACCTCTTGCTTTGGGACATAAACCATCTCAGTCCATTTGAAAGTCAGTCCAGCTGTGTCTTTTAACTGGTGCACAGGTGAATGGCATGAGCATTTCTGAACCATTTTGCTGCTTGATATTTAATCATGGTGGTTATTGGGAGCAAAGGAATGACTTTATAAGGCCATCATGCAATAAAACAAGGTCTTTCTCTGACACTCACAGCATATAGTGAGGTTAAATATTGCTTTATGCAGTTAACTGCTATGAAACACTCATCATTGCCCTGTGCTGTCCATAGTTACCATAACCACCATCACGGTAAAGTAACAGATCCAACAATTCAGCGGGACTGCAGCCACCAAGGACAGGGTTGATCTCTCCATCTGTGTGTGGGAACCTGGCATTGCCCTTGGCCTGTCCAATCCTAGACAGGCAACGGGAGCCATCTGGGCAAATGTGGTGAGGATTGTGTGGCATGAGCATTATTAGCTGCTTCCCTGCCAGCCCCGTTTCCCAATTAATTAAGGAAGGGTCACTCACACAGCCTTCCCTGCATTGCAGACAAATCTTCACAGCTCCAGTTTGACTGGTGACCTGGAGGTGGAAGTTTGTTTCCCACTCTGTGTTCTCTGAATGTTCAACCTTCCCCAAAGTCTGTGGAAGTGGAGACTTTTCCTGTCGGTTGTGCATGACCTTTTAGAGACTTCCCCCCCCATTCCAGGCTGTTTTATGTGAGTTCTGGAAGGAGTTCTCTTCCTACATCATCTTTCTATGGGATTTTGACTGATCTTTGAGTAGTTTCAGTAGTAACACAATGATGGTGTCTTTACCCTGCTTCTGTCTCTTGTGTAGTTTCTGGTTCAGCTTTTATGTAAACTTTGAATAAACTGTGTGTGCTGTTGCAGTCTTGAGTCTGTAATAACTGAATTTGGGAATCAGCCTGGTGTTTTTCAAGCTGCAGGGAGCTGGCTGCAGACAGCTGGGATGAAAGCTTTGTGTCACAAGGGGAGAGCTGGGGGAGCACCTCTGCTTTTTCAAACCCAAAAGGCGCTTTCAGAATAAGATCCCTGAAGTCTTGCAGTGTATTTATAGGCTTGTAATGTTGTTCAGAGAATGTTACAGTATCCTCTGCGGCAGAAGTGCTGGTTTCGGGTTTCTCAAGCATGGTAAACAGCTCTGGGCTCCGGTGGTATGTGTGCTGCTCAGAGAGCTGGGCTGATCTGCCACGCTGATAGGGTTTGTTTGGGTTTTTCAGAAGCTCCGTGTGTGAAAAATCTTTTAAGTCCCAGATCATCACATCTTGATCAGTTCAATTATCTAGGCTTGGGCCTTAATGTTCAGAAAGATGCTGATACATTTACAGCTCTCCATACAAGAGGGTCCCTCACCAACAACCATCCTTTTAAATGAAAATGGAGGTGTATTGCAAAACCCTATCAGTTCCTGATCATCTGTAGTGGGAAACAGCTCTTTGTAGTGAATGTTGTGAATCTGAGAAGGTTGATGGAAAGCCAGTGGCAGAAATCAAGCCTTAGGAAGAAGTGGAAAATTTCAAGACACTGAAGTAAGTAGGATCACTTCTCTTTATATTGAAGCAGCTCTAAAAATGACACTTCTTTCCACCATGCACAAGAGCAGAGGAAGCACTTCAGAAAGAAGGAAAACAGAATGTATTGAAGAAGGAAAACCAAACATACTGATCTGATGTGAAAAATGTAAATCTAATCCTTGCTAAAGCTTACCCTTGCTGGTAGCATTTCTAGTGTGGGGTGTGTGGCTGAGAGATGCTAGGCTGGTGTTCCATCCTTGCTTTGCCACTGACACGCTTTGTGCCCGTGGGCAGCTGCTCTCCATCATGGCATTTCAGATTTGGGCAATGAAAGGGGTGGGAATTGCCTCTGAGCCTGGATCTCTAGCACCGTGTCGGTTTTGTGTGTTAGTTTCATTTCCATGATGGGGTTTCTGGTAGTCCTTTAAGAAGATCCTGATTTTTGACAGTGGAAGTGTGTGACATTTTATAATATGTTAATATTTATAAAGTTGCAAAACATGTGACTTTCATAAAGGGGCAAAGTTAAGGGGAGCAGGGATCAAGGAGAGGTTTTCAGAGGGTCAGCAGTGACAGATGTGATGGTAAGGCCAATTTTCTCAGCCTTTTGACTGACATATTAATGACAGTACTTAAGAAGCTTTTTTCTTTTCATGCTGTTCCAGTTCTGTACTAAAGTGAGCCACTGTTGGACAAGTGTCTGAAACGCAGGAACATTTCTAGAAATATCCTTTGATTTCTGACTGGAAATGAGAAACTGTCTAAATATTCTGAGTCTTTAAATAGCCACTGGCTGAAGGACATTATAGCCTTCAAGTCTCCTTGATATTTATACTGTTCTTTATGTTTGCCCAGTGCTATTTTCACCCTTTCATAACCTGCATGAAACCTGCATCTGGTGAAGGCATTTCTCAGTGGTCCTTCCCAGCTGCCTGCAGCCTCCCCCTGCCCACAGCTGACCCTGGCCATGTTGTGTTTGACTAAAACTGCAGCAAGTGACTCCTTTCCCTGGTTGACACAGTGGTGGTGGTATGAAAAGCTGTCAGAGTAGGTGTGATGATGTTCCCAAAATGGGAGTTTTTCAGCTATCACTGAGGAGGCTGCCTTGACACAACACCTGCCTGGTTATTCCTGAGTCCAGCATAGACCAGGTTGTCAGAGCAAGAGCCCAGGCACCGCAAACTTTCATTTATGCAAATTACATTAAACTTCCAAGCTTAAAATAGCGTTGAATTTATAATATAAATAAATCATTTCTTGTGGACTTGTTGGGGCAGGAGTATTTGCTTCAGGCATAACAGCTGACCTTTTGCTTTCCTGTTCCATTTCAGGAGGTGCATACCTGAGCCTGCCTGCGTGAAATTAGTTGAGATAACATGTTTTCTTGGCAGGTGTTGGAATTCCAGTTTGCCAGTGGCTAAATTTGATCTTTGTTTTTATTTTTCTAACAGTTCTTAATAGGTAATACTCATGACAGAGGAAAAATATTTATCTGGTCCAGTACCTCTGTCTTCAGGGTGAAAGTATTATTTTTAAAAGGTGATGAATCAAACAGTGAGGGGACGTTTTGGTTGTTCTAAAGTGTTTGATTTAACTTCAGCACAAAGCTCCCTGCTGTCCTTCGTGGTCTGTGGGCAGTAGAACATCCCTCCACAACCCTGAGCCTGCTGGGAGGCTTTCAGGGAAGGAGGATGAACCAGGTAAGGAAGCAAATGACCTGCCCTAAATCTGCCTTTTAAAATGAGCTCTGTCTGGGATTAGTATCCTTGGGCTGCAGCTGGGATTAATTTTGTAGGTAGGAATTGTAAGATGCTCAAACGTGGTCTCGTCACCAGTCCTACGCACATTCACACCAATGTTTTGGTTTCTCTTGCCTGCCCCTTTGCTCCAACACACAATGCTTATAATCTGATTCTCTGAATGAACCTTTGTTTGGGGAAATACTGTTAGTTTTGGCTCTTGGAGAGCTGAGCTGACAGGCCCAACTCCCCAACAAAACAGATTGGAGATTAAAAAACAAACTAAAACCATGCCTTCAAAAAAAAAAAATGCTGGTGAGAAGCCAGAAAGCTCCTTTTCTGTGTTGCTGAAAAAGCTAATCTATTTAGCTACTGTACTATCATGTCTGATTTTGTCCTATTACTTAAATTAAGAGCCTCACTACCATTACCTGTAATAAATGTAAAATTCTTACCCTACCTCAAAAAATTGCGTGATCATGTACAGGAAGGAACTGGGGGGAGGGAGGAAGTGGGTTTTGAGGCTGGAGCTAATAAGGAGAAAAAAAAACAAAACAAACGGTTGTTTTAGCACAAGGGCAGGGGGAATCCATTACCTAAACAGGAAAACACAGGACGTTTCTGTAGCTTGTTCCTCTAAACTGAATTGACAAAATTCAAATTTGAAAACAAAATCATTTGTTTACAACCATAGCACATTAGAATCCAGTGATCTGTAGAAGTGATTCCTGCAGACATGCAGTAGCTGCTTTCCAGCCTATCTGCTGGGCTTGCTGGGAATACATATTTGGGCAGCAGGACAGGCCTGTGGAATCTAAACCACAGCACTTGGAGGTTTGTGTTTAAATTCCATTTACCATAGATCTTGGCCAGGTGCTCTTTGAGTGCAAGAGAAAAAAATAACACCTCCTGAGCTAGGGAGCCAAATGTAGCCGGAGATTTTCCTTGTCCCTGCATATCAAAACATGTGAAAAATGAGAGAGTGGAAATTAGGGGTTTATTTGTAAAACACAGTGGTACATCAAAAAAATCCATGTCCTAATTCTACTGTGTCACTCATGCACTTTGTAGCCACGGGCATGTAATTCACTCTTTCCTTATGTTAAGCAGGAGATCCTGCATTCCATCCTCAGAGGGTATTTTAAAAACTTCTTACTTGGTGCAGCATTTAGTTCACTACAATCCCAAGATCACTTCCCAGCTGAAATTCCTGCTCAGCAACTTTTACACGTCATGGTGTGGAGAATAAACTTAAATTTTTCTGAATGGGAAAAGGGGATTTTTCAGGCTGATGTTACAGCAAAGTCTTCCCTATTGCCTTTTATTAGAAAAGGATTTAAACATAGGCCTGTGGTACTGTTGTGAGCGTTTCTGAGGGAGATAAAAAATGGGGAATTGCAAATTGAATCAGAAACAGCTGAATAAAGCATTTGAACCGTGTAAAACCCATGAGCTCTACCGTGCTATACCATATAGTTTCCATTTAATCAACATGTATTCAAGCCACCTGTTAAGTGGAGGATATATGGGATTTATCTTAATATTTTAAAGTCTGATTCTCTGCCTCTTCAGTGCTCTTTGTAGAAACCAGTTTCCTGAAATGCTGGCATTTCTTAACGCTAATAAATAGTGAAAAGTCCCTAAATTTCTTCTGGGTTTGCACACAGATAAATGTCCCTTTCTGCCCAAATCCAGAGGGTGCTTGTGTCATGTGGTTTTATGCTGACTGAAGTCCATCTTAAAATCCTCTGATTAAGGGAGGAGAACAGGGGATTCTTCTGTTGTGAGTCATCTCATCTCAGAGCTTGATCTGCTTCTACAGATGTCGGAAGGAGTTTCTCATTGAGTTTATTAATTGAATGTTGTTTCAGTGCTAGGGAGAGCTACTGGTTTAAATTTTGCAGCTGTGAATGGCATCTCACAGGTATCTGTTAAGAAAGAGAGTCACCCCTTTGCCTTGCCTCTGCTGAGTCCAAAGCATCACTGAGATATCCTGCGAGATCATTAATTGAGTGTTATTAACTTAGAACAATGAGATTTTCAGAGGCAAAACTTTGCTTGTAAATGGATACTGTCAGGGTACTGTTAGAATACAAATGTGCTCCCTAATTATATTTCAGTTGATTGAAGAAAAATTTAGAAATCAAAGGTGTTGAAGGGAATCTGGTCACACTGTCACAGTGGGTGCCTGTTTCTTGTACTTTGCTGCAAATTTTGTGTCATTTGAAGGTTTTTTATTGTTTTAAAACACAGCTGCTTTCACTGGAGTTTTATAAATGGAGAGTTGTGAGAAATCAGTGCCTTGTTATCTGTCTGCATCTCACCTACTACCTGAGGTGTAGTTCCTGAGCTGGGAGAATGGATGTAAAAAACCTTGGGAATGGACTCTGGCCTCTCTTGGTGTGTGCAGGACTCGTAGGTGAAAGTTGCAGCAGATGGAAGTGGCGGCCTCGGGTGCCTGCAGCCTCTCCTCTGACAGCCCTCCAAAGCACGTTGAGGCCACTGTGTCCAAGGGGATTTCCAGATCTGTTGGCTGTTGAGCTGGAGCTCTTTTGGCTGCTTTGCTGTGATCAGATCACTTGATGAGGACATTAGGACTCAGGAGGTGGAGATTTCTTCATGGGAGACTGAGCTGAGCTGCTGGAATGCATTGCAAGTCACCCATCAGATGGTTTTCAGCTGTTTTGATTTGATCTGTGTGTGATAGTGAGGAGAATATGAAAGTCACCCATGCTTCCAGCATTGCTTACATGAGCTGAGCTTCTGGCAGCAGCATTCCGCAGGATGCACTCGGGAGCCTGGCTCTCTGTGTTGCTCAGCTGCACCCTCTGTGCAGCACCAGCATTCCCACAAGCTGTGGGTGCAGCTGTCCTGCCTTGTGCTGTGCACTTTTGGGTGCAGTTCTCCCTTGGGATGTTCTCCTGCTCCCCTCGTTGGGAGCAGCATCCCTGCAGAGCTGCAGCAGCTGTTGGAGAAGGGGCCAGGAGCACTGGTGTGCTTTGGGTTGTGCTGCAGGTTCATGGTGACCATCCACCTGTTGGGAAGTTGCTCCACATTTGCTGTAGAGTTGGCGTGATTTTACAGAACTGGCAGGAGCAGCAGCCAGATGGTCTCTCCAGTTGTTTGGGTTTTTTCCTTGTTGTTGTTTTGCTGCTTTAAAATCTGAAGACTGCTTTCAGTTAGGCAGCTGCTCTCAGTCACAGTGCTGTTCAAAGTAATTGACTTTCCATTGACTTTGGAATTTGGAATAGTGTCTAAATATTGTTGTCAGCTTCATGCTGATTCCTCTCCACTGAGGCTGAAGTTGTTTCACTTATGACCTCAAGCTGGACTTGTGTTTTGCTCCCATGGGAACTAAAAATAATAATTATTTTAAGAATAGGTTCTTAATCACTTCCTTCTTTTGATGTACTAGTCTTGTTTAGCATTTTCTAAGAATATAATTGAAAATATTTTAAACTATTTGTGTTTTAATTCCAGTTTTAATTAGCTCTTTGAAGATGCAAGGAGTGTACCAGACTTGATTACAGTTCCTTTTAGTCTTTTTATAGAAAAGCATTTGCTCTTGTTATTCTGAGTGCAGATTATTAGAATTTTGTTGCTTTGGCAAACTGTCGAGTCACACAGAGCTATGAAGAGATGAACATTAAGTTAACAGATTTCTTAGTCAAAGGCATGAGGGCACTTTGTCAGTGCTGGTGGTGCATCAGCACATTAATTAATCTCCTGTCTCCAAACTGTTAATGTACAGATGAGAAACAGGAAAAGGTGTGCTTTAGTCTGGGTTTAGAAGGAAAGATAAGGAGTGCAGTGGTTCTGAGACAGAGCTGGCTGTGCAGTGAATACTGAAGGTGTTGGGATAGTTTGTAGTGATGGGGGAAATACTAAATGGATGGAGATCCACTCTCTGCCCTGACACATGGGTTGGGTAACAGTGAGATGAAATACTTGGAGATCTTTCCATTCACTAAAAGTCTTGAAATTTAGAAGTGGAGTTTTGGGAGATGTATTTCAAAGAGTGGCATATGGATGCGCTACTGAAAAGAAATAATCCAGAAGGATTTCCTAGATGGCTGTGACCATACAGAGTCTGATGGTACTGAGTGCCTTAAAGCCCAGTGGCAGCACAAGTACATTAGCAATGATTTTTCTATTCCTTGCTAATAGTTGACGTGGTTTGCTCTCACTCTCAGTCAGTGAAATTACTTACTCCACCAAGTCTGCTTGTCTTGGGGGTGCTCATGTTCTATTTTGTGTACCAAATTTTGTTTATACTCTATTTTTTATCAAGCACCAGTGTCCCAAAGGCTGCAGCAGAGCCTTGTAGCATAGTCCAATGTACAGCCTGCACTCCAAAGGGGCAGCTGGACATGGACAGGGCTCACAACTTGGTCACATACCTGTTCTCGTGCTGCAATACGTGCAAAAATGTTAGTTTAATATCCTGTTATTGGCAGCTCTGGCATTCTGGTAGCTTTTGTTTAGGCTGAGGACTTTTTACTTGTTTATAGTATTGCAGGTTTTATTAAAAGGTTTCTTTAAAAAGAGCTGCTGTTGGGAGGTTTCCCAGACCAAATAGGAAAGTGGGAATCCTCAGTTCTCCACCCTCAGGCTCTCTGCATGGGCTTTGGTGAGCCAAGGGAAGTGCCTTGCACTTCTGTAGGATGTGCTTCCCATTTGCACAGCCATTTGAGAGGTTAAATGTGAAATGAGCTTTTAAGGATCAATAATTCCTCTCCAAGTTCATTTGTACTGAATGTGTGAGGCAAATGGCCTGTGCCAGGGCACTCTGTGCTGGTACATCTCCAGTGCCACTGCAGTTCATGGCAGAGACCATTCCTGACTCACCACGTGCTCAGGGGATCTCTTCTGAGTGTTTGTAGGTGCTGTTGCTCCTGTCGCTCCTTCATGTCCGTCACTCCTTGACCTGATGCTCGGGGTGTGTCAAGGTGAACCTGTTTCCTTTGTTGTTTGGGTTGCAGTTGGTATTGCTGGTCCAATTCCCTCATAGCAAGGTTGCACAAACAGCACAGGAGACATAAACTCGGAAGATGTGGGTCTAAAACCCCCCAAAACAAGAGAGAGAACCTGGGATAGGCACAGTTCCTATACTTTAATTTCTGGCTTGAAGTTTACTGGGTTATGAGTATTTCCTACTTCCTCTGCCCTGTCAATAGTATGGATTAATGATTCATAAAGGTGTGTTTTAAGGGCTGGGTAGTTCATGTTTATACAGTGCTTACTAGAGTCCCTGCTGATTCTTCCTTTTTCCTTCCATTTCCCTTCCACCTCCCAGGAGCATTCATAAATAAGCCATTTCTTTTTCCAGCCTTGCCTTTCTTTGGAGAAAAGTTACTCTTTTTAGCCTGTTGGTACTCCTTTGTGCCCAGCTCTGATTACCCGCAGTGTAGAATTGGTGGGTTATGTTTTTTCTTCGGCCAGAACTGGCATTTCATTCCTCCTTTCCAGTGTTACCAGCCTGGAAAATTGAATGGAACTGTATCTGACCAAACATACAGAAGCCCCTTAATTTTAAGTAACCTGATCCCAGCTGATGGAAGCTCATAGGTGGGGATTAGAAATCACATAGGTGTGATACTGGCAAAGAGGAAAGTGTGGGTGAAATGAATTTCATTCCTGATGATCTCCATGATACCCGTTGTGACAGTTCTTAGTTCTTAGGGAGAACTCTTGAAGACTGGATTCATCTCTGGCTTCTGGCTCAGTGAGCCACGGACAGCAAAAGTTGTGACTGGCCAAGTGTGGCTTGTTGTTGTTTCATCTGTTGGCAGTTTGGCTGGTTTAGGGGGATGCTTTATCTTGAAAGGAAGGGAGAGAGAAAAAATGAAAGCAGAATGATTTGTTATCTGTTTTGTTGCAGCGGAAGGTTGGTTTCACCGAAATGGAAAAATTTTAAGGGATTGAAACTTCAGTGGAGAGATAAAATCCGTCTCAATAACGCCATCTGGAGGGCCTGGTACATGCAGTGTAAGTACTGTGCTGGGGGTGGGTCGTTCTTGAGACATGGGGGAGACCAAGAGAATTGAAATTATTATCTAGTGAAAAGCTCAGGAATCTGCTCAAGGTCTAATGTTTCAGAGGCAACGCCGGTGGATCAGAGCTTTCCTGCGTGTGTCCACACTGAGGATGTGCTGAGTGCTCCAAGCACAGCCCGAGATTTTCCTGTTGTTTATCGGGCAGGAATCCTGGCTAGGCTCCCTGTCACACCTTGCCCCTGAAGTGACAGCTCTCTGCAGGCCCTGCACTGCTCAGCACTTGTGTTTTCGCTGTTGTTTCAGACCTGGAGAAGCGCAAGAACCCCGTGTGCCACTTTGTGACCCCTCTGGACGGCTCCGTGGACGTCGATGAGCACCGGCGGCCAGAGGTGTGTGTGAAAGCCCAGGAACAGCCCAGTGAGCTCTGGAGTTTGTAGCAGGATTTTCTGGTCTGCTGGAAACGAGGGCAGCATAGCCAATCTGTGCTCTGTTTTTATTTAGAAGGAACCACTAAAAGCAGAGTGAACCTGGTTTTGTTGGTTCATCACATTAGGATGATCAAGTGCAACCAGAAGGACGTTTGTTATCTGTGTAACTTAAGTTAATGTTGTAGTTTAATGAATTATAAGTCATAAAAGTGCTATTTGAATAGTTAAGATTTTGACAGCCACTGCTGCCTTCTGGCTGGAAGTCAGTGGGAAATCAGAGTGATAACTATTTTCAGGACTGAATCTAAGTGACCCTGGGAGAATTTTCTGTATTTTATGTAATTGGAGAGGTGTGGTTCCAAGAGAACAAGTAATTTCCCTTTTTTGTGTTAAGGTGGTTTCACAGGCAGATCAAATATGAGTTTGTATTCTTTCATTTTTGTGCTCCTGTAAACATAAATGAAAACTAACATGTGCCCTCTGGCTCCTTGCAGAAAACCAGTGAGGCCCTTGATGTGGCAATATGTGGCTCTCTCTATACTGCATAACTCTAGAATAATTTATAACTCAAAGGAGTTCCAGATGAGTTTGTGGAACTGTCTCAGGTTTTTGAAAGAACAGTGTTGATGTTTGTGTTGAAAGTGACCCTCGAACACAAAGTTAAGGCTCTCATTAGTCCGCTCTCCCCAACTTACACACTGCTCTCTGTGATACATTGAAGACCCATATTGTCTGATCCTTTTGTTGCCATCAGTGTGTGGCCTGCAAGGTCCTCCCTGAGCTGGACATCAGATTTCTATTGCTTTGTGTCATTCATAGCAGCTTTTGCTTATGTGTGTGTCTGTGCATGGACCTTGTGAAATTCACGGGATATTGTGTGCTTTATACATTATATTTCAGTAAATTAATTTTAAAGGGGTTCTTTTTTTGTAATTCCCTAACTCTTGTTTATGGTTGAGCTGCTGTGGGAGATGCTGACAGTGCAGTCAGACATCATCTTGTGTTTGGTTTTTGTGGGAAAGATGAAGTTAGTACGGTCAGATTTGCTCTGTGATAGCTGAACTCTGGGACAGTGTGGGCTGCTGATACATGGGCTCAAACAGAATTAGCATGCTTTCTTTTGCATTTTTTATGCCTGAATATTTGCTTGGAAATGTATTGAATATTCAGCCCTTATGTGATTCCCTGTAATTCATGGTATGTGTTTGTGTTCTCAGGCCATTGCAACAGAAGGGAAATACTGGAAACGAAGGATTGAAATAGTCATTAGGGAATACCACAAGTGGAGAACATACTTCAAGAAAAGGGTCTGTTGGTTTACGTAGTGAAAGTAGTTTGCTTGAGCTTAATCAGCATGTTGTTGGTTTTTGAGTTTTTCTATCACTTTTTCTGGCATGCAAGAGTACTTAAAACAGATGATAAGCTGGTACAGACATGCTCATCTGATTAGTTCCACTTAACTAAAAATTATTGTGCTGGGACTGATTGTGCATGATTGAGTCTTAAAAGTTCTGCAAAATCAGATCTTCCACTGGCACATACAGGACCTGTTCTGACTTCGCCATCTGTTCTGTTCTCCTTTTGCAGTTACAGAAACACAAAGATGAAGATCTTTCAAGTTTGGTCAGGGTAGGTAACACCACTGAGAAGTGGCAGCATTTATGCTTGTAGAACCTGCAGTAGATAACAAAGTCGTAACATGCAGTAGCTTGCTTTGATTAAAATCTAAAGACAAGCATCTTGCTTAAGCCTTAATTAAGGTTAGACACCTTAATGTTCTTTGCCTCAGAGAGCAATGTAAGATTTGTAGCTTGAATTGGAGGGAGGAGAGGTTGAGTGTAAAGTGCTGTGACAGAAGAAGTGGGAATCAGCATTGCATGCCCAGAGAGATCAATCTCTTTGAGGGCTGGCACATGATTTCATCTTGTTACTGAGTTGTAACTGGCACTGCTGCCTCGCTTGTGTAACTGGATCTGTGAAGATGTGGGAGCTGTGTGTTGCAGATCTTCCTGCTGTGCCCACAGCTCAGGCAGATAATGTGCCAGGATCCTATAAAAGGACAAAATGGTTAAAGGAACACTGGTATCACCATTTAGTATGTCCCCTTAAATTATCAAACCTACTTTGGGTATATGAACTGATGATCAGAAGCACTGTTCTGCTGTTTTTGCAAGGCAGTGCAGTTTAACTCAGCCTATAGTGAGGGATGGCCAAGCCAAGTCACATTATGTTGTGTTTTTCATGGGCGAAAAGTGTCTTGTGCAAGCTCAGAGTACAATTACACTTCACTGTGCGTCAGAGTTTCAGATACATCTCACAAGACAGGAGTTGTTTTTTCCATTCTTGGTTGTCATGTTATTTTTAATCTTTATTCAAACCAAGGGATTGTTAAACTAGGTGCAAAAATACTTGTGTAATCAATCAAACAAGGAAGTCTTGTTATTTGTCTTACATACTTCTAGTCAATATCTGGGTTTTGGGCAAAGACCTTTGCCAGAGTGTTGTGGTGTTTCAGTGAGCTGAAGTTGCTGGTGTATCAGAAGCACCAGTGATGTTTCAGTCCATTTGATGGCTCCTCAAAAAGAGATTCTTTTTTTAAAAATGTGAAAAATGAGGGCTGCCTTTATAGATCTGCACCAGACTGCTTTGGCATTGCTGGGCCTGACCTCTCTTCCTTTCCTTTAACAGGATGATGATGTGGTTCTCTGGCAAAAAAGAAGGTATGGCAGAGAAACCCCTGTCCCCATGGAGGAAGGCAGCCTCTTGGATGCAGACATGCTCATGTCCGAGTTCACCGACACTCTGTTCTCCACACTCTCTTCACATCAGCTGGTTTCCTGGCCAAATTCCAGGGACATAGGTATTTGTTGGCTGTAGATATGTTGCAGTGAGAACTCCTGCAAAAACTCTGGTTTGTTGCTTTGCTTTTGTAGTCTTGCCTAAGAAATCTATCTTATATTGCTGATACAGATAAAAAAAGGTGAGGGAATGTAGCTGGGGTAAAGGAATTGCGATTTATCTCAATGCACAGTTGTGTGTGTATTTTTAAGGGAGCGCCGGTGTATTTTTGTTTGGCTTTGTCCAGTAGAACCAGTGCAAGTTTCATCTGTACAAACAGTCCCAAGAGCTGTTCAGCTCTGTCTGGAGGCTCTGACTGTCTGATGGGACAGCACATGTCCACTGTTCACCATCCTTGCTGCATCGATGTCTGAGCAAGTCCAGAGCAGCCATGGTTTACATGAATTGTACTCAAGGCAAATGAAATGAGTGATGGTTTACTTTAAAATACTCTGCTATGAGCTGTGGTGGTCAGGCTGTGCTTCCCAACAAGGTTGTGTGTAGTGCAGCAGGGGCAGGACAGGAGGTTTGGGAGGAGGAGGCATCCGAGCTTGGCAATCCCAGATGTCAATTAAAGCCTTCAGGTTTCACCTCTTCCATTTCAGTAATTGAAAGTTTCATTCCTCAATGGCTTTGATATCTGGACTGTGCTGTAGCTCTGAAGAGAAGCAGATGCTCAGTTCCTTTCAGCATCAGTTTTTCTGTAACATCTTGGCCAAACCTGGCTGTGGAGTGTTTCATTCCTGCTGCTGTTCTTATGTTAGTGATGGGAAGCTAATCTAATCTGTCTGCTGAATTTTGCAGGACACTTAGGAAATGCTGACATGATTCAACCAGGGCTTATTCCTCTCCAGCCAAATTTTGATTTTATGGATACTTTTGAGCCTTTTCAGGGTAAGAATCATATATAGAGTTCATTAATTTCTTAGATATTGTAGTAATTTATGAACTAGGCTTTAAAGTTTAAGTGTTACAAGCATCTAAAGTTTCCCCATTTCACACTTCTTTGTGATGAAGATATTTAACATTTTGTTTAACTTTGAATGTTTTATGGCACTGTCAAGAATTCCATATAACATAAAACTACTGCTCACAACTTCGATGGTTATGGATCTTCATGGAAGTAAAGAGTCATATCTATTTACTGGCTCTGCAAGCAGTTTGCATCAGATAACTGTACTTTGTAGGACTCACTGAGGATCAGCTCTTGGCTGTCTGTGTGTAGATGAGCCTTTAACAGGACTGATTTTTGCATCATTCCAGTTTGTATGGAAGTTGAAGGAATCAGCCCCAAAGAGATCAGTTCCTCTGGGACAGCAGTTCACTGTTCAGTCAACAGCAGTTGTATGAAGCAAAAATCTCATTGTTTCATTATTTGCTAAATAATACTGATATTCCTGTGAATTTTAGGTTCTAGCAGTGCTGTATCTTGAGTATGAAAAGTAGAAAATTAATAGGTGACTTTTCATGTTTCAGAATTATTCACGCCCAGTCGCTCCAGTAATTATTTCCCTTCTGTGTCTGCTGTCAGCTCAGCTACCACAGACAGCAGCAGCCACTCTTCCCAGGTAAGAGAGGTTTAAAACTGAAGGCTCTGACGTGAGCCGTGTCCTCTCAGGAGGAATTCAGACATGTCTGAGTCAGTGATACTTCCTTGTCTCTCAGTCTCCTGTCCTGCCATCGGGTTCGTTGCCCAGCACGCTTCCAGCAGGGAACATCAGTGATGGACTGATTCCTTCCTCAGTACCTGCTCCTGTCATTCCTGACGTTGTTGCTGACCAGTGTTCCAGCATTAGAAGTGGGGGATCTTTCCTCCAGCCGGCAGACTTCCCTCCTGACTCGTCTCTCAGCGGGCCACAAACTTTCATGTCGGTGTTCCAGACGCCCCTGCCGGTGCTGCAGCCCACGAGCTCCCAGCAGCAGTCCCCGCTGCCCGCGGTGCCGCTGAGCTCCAGCCTGAGCCCCGCTCCTGCCGCCTTCGCCGCTCCAGAAACGCCCAAGTTCGGCCTCTGTGAGTCCTCGGTCATCACTCACACGGCTTCTGCCACGCTGACCCACAACGCCCCTGCCACCACCTTCAGCCAGAGCCAGAGCCTGGTGCTGGCCACGCAGCAGCCGGGGGCAGGAGTGCCTTGTAACCTGGCCTTCCAGACTGCTGTCGTACAGGGGCAGCCCCGGCCCCAGCTGCAGTCCCAGCTGACATTTGCACTCCCCAAACCTGTTCCTCTGGCCAGTGCTGGGACGAGGCCCAAACAGTCACAAAAAATAGTGCCTGCTCCGAAGCTTGAAACAGTGTCCTTATTGGTAAAGAATGCCTTCATCACCCCAGGTGAGGAGCACTGCGGGAGGATGTTTTTGTTTGCTGAGTGGGACTAGCAGGAGGAAAAGACCTTCTTGCTTTTCTTACTTTACATAATAAGTTAAAATAGAGCTTCTGAGTGTGTCCACAGAATCCTTGAATCCACTGGCTGAATGCAGTGGCTGCACTGTTAAGTAGGATGCTCTGGACTGCTGCAAGGACTGGAAGCAGTTTGGTTGAATGTGAAAAGCTGACGTATGAAAGGGGGTCTCTCTTTGTAATATCTGTGATGGGCCATCACATCTGTAGCTGCACCACTCTGTGCTCCTGCCCCATAGAAACCCTGGATTTAGGTGTGATGCTGTTGTGATTAACTGCCCCTCAGAGCATTCAGCCGTGGTGGAGGAGGAGATTCTCCTGAGGGAGCTGGAGATCTTTGTCTCAGGTAGTTTAGAGACCCTTGAGATGCTTTAAGTCAGGAGTGGGTTTCAGGTTGGGGTAGGAACAGCTGGGACTTCCACACTGGGTGGGATTTGGAGCCACTGGTGCTGCACAAGGTGAATAATAAGATAAGGAGGAAGGATTGTGCTTGAGGTGGTTCTTGTGGGAGAGCTCAAGGTTGGAGCAGGACAGGCAGAACGCTTTTCTTGGGATTATTGCAGTCTGTTTTTAGACTTGTGCTTGGCTGGGGGCCAAGTGACTTCAACCACTTGAAATGTGCAACAATAATTCAAGAAAAAGCCTGCCTGGAGGAGTAATGTTAAACAGGCTTTATGAGGGAGTAGGTGTGTCTGCCAGGGCCTGATAGTGAGATTACCCACCAAAAAGAAAAATCACTGTTCAGTAGAACATACTCAAGATCTAATTCTAGGATGTCATTGGGATCAATTTGGTCCATGATTAATAGCACAAGGGTGTTAATGGCAGTGTTCCTGTCTGTAGTATGTTATAAACCAACAGTTCATGTACCTTCACCAGTTGAGATATGCTTTTGTCACCTAGTAAAGATTGTAGGCAGCTCATTTTCAGAAAGCGTTTGCTCCTGCTTTTCTCAGTGTTTCCTGGGTTGTTCCTCACCCCATATGTTACTTTCCCAGTGTTCCACCATTTACTTCTAGCCCGTCACAACCACGAGCTTTGTTTCTCATCTAGATTGGTGGCATGTGTTTGGGGATCATGGTGTTCCTAAACTACTGGGACATCAAGCTCAGGGGACAAATCCAAGACTTTATATAAATACTAGAGCTTTATTTTTGGCAATAGAATAAACATCAGTCTTGTAATCAGGCATTTATGCCTGTCATTTGTGCTCAGGACAAACAAATCATCTGATTGTAAAGCAAATTACGTTATATCTTGTGTTAGAACTGAGGTGTGGTATAAGGACTCAAAAATCTGTACAGATTGTCTCATCAGGTACAAGACTTCACTGCTGTGACCACTTCATGATAAATGTGCTGATTTTGAGAGGAAAGTCTGCAAAAGATGCATGTGTAGGACAGAAACATGAATCATGTAAAGCAACTTCTAAATATTGGTGCTGGTTGGTGCAGTTCCCCAAATGTGGAAGTCAGAAAGGCCAGGCTGTGCAGCAGCATTAATGCACTGGTAAGAGTAGGCTCTTGAGGTCAATAGAGATGTCATAAGTCCAGCTGAACATCAGTAAACAGTGGAAGGGTTGTGATTCCAGCTTTAAATGTGGGAATGCTCAAAGAATGAACTCCCTGTGTCAGTGACAGAGCTCTCCTCCAGACAGACCCACGCAAGGGCTGGCACAAGGTTTCTGCGATCCACAGGCCTCTCTTGTGGAGGCTGTGCAGAAACTCCAGTTGAGTCAAAACACAATTGTCAGTCACAGGTGACACTGTCAGGGAGGGGACATTGGATAACCCTGCACTGTCTCCCTGTCCTGCTATGTGTATCCTTCAGGATCCTGATGCTGAAGTGCAGAGGGGTGGCTTGGTAGGGGCGGAGCTGTGCTGATACTTCTTCTGCATCATGACTTTATTTGTACAAAGGAGAGCTGAACCAGTACAGCCAAAAGTGAAGCCAAGTATATTTGGTTCAGTTTTATCAAAACCCAAACAGGAGCTGTGTCTTTGTGGGATTCTTCCTTAGCAGCAGTTTGGGATGGTCAGTCATGTTCTGTCTGGACTGGGCAAGAACCATGTCAGCATGAATGCTGTGGTAGTAACTGCACATCTGCGTTGGTTACATGGAGATCTTCACAGATTCATGTGGAGGCATTTGCTGCTACTCAGAATTACCTCTAGCTGCCTAAGCACTGCAGAACTCTTGGTTCTTTAGCATATTTTGTGTAATTTTGATGCTGATTCTCAATCACATTTGGTTGTCTTGTGGTTGTGTGTCATCTAAAGCAGCTATTAAACCAGACAGTGGAAGAAGCTGGTAGGCTGTAGTGCTGAGGGAAAGGATTTAAGATACATATGCAAGGAAACATAGAGTATTGAGTCATTGACCCTTCCTGGGTCAGCAGAGCAAGCCTGAGATCCCAAAGTGTGGATGGAAGAGAAGAGCTGAAGATGGTCCTCCTCCTGTCAAACCCAGCTCTGACAGAATGAAAACTTTGCTTCTCCCTGAATTACTGCATACCTCTAAATTTACCTTGAAACAGTGACAGTGATGCTAAAGACCTCAGAAATAGCTGGAGCGTTGAAGTCCTTTGTACTGGATTAAGGGGGTTGAGGTTATTGGAAGACTGGTGGCATTTTAGGTGCCCATTGATCCACACCCATATTTAATGACAAGTTATTTCATACAAAATAATCTCCATCTTTTTTTGTCTCGTTAACTATTCTAACTGAATTGTGTTCTTCAGCTGCCTTTCAGGGACAGTCCAGAGCTGTGATTGTAACTCCAGCACCTTTAAAAAGAGAGGGGATTTTGACGCCAGCCACGTCTCAGTCTAATGTTGCAATTGCACCAGCTGGAATTGTCAGAGTAAGGAGAAGAAAAACAAAATTACATATTTGTTTTCTAGGCCTGTTATTTGCAAGTAGTGAGAGCCATAATGTGCTCAGGCAGGTAACAAGTCCACTAAATCATCTGTTACCCAATGTATGCATTTGTGCATTCAGCATTATGTTTGCTTATTTTTAATGTAGTCACTTTATGGGCTTGGAAGCACTTTGTAGTCTTGACAGGCTCTGTCTCACACAACAAGATTCCAAGGAGGCCTGTATTCACAGTGCTGTGGATGGGGATGGTTGGTGCTTTAACACTGCAGAAGCTGGAAGGGGCCCAGGGAGCTCACCTTTCCACTGCCATTTTGGAAAACATGCCTTGGGTATGTGAGTGGGTTTCCCCAATATGTTGTGTGCAGGAAGATGGAGGTAGATTGTAGTATATTATGCTGTTGATGTGTTGTAATACTGCTTTAAGTTATGAAAGGATACTGGTCACCTGCCAGAAGCCTAACTTTGGTGCTTGCCAATTCCTTATATGTTAGCCCTTGTTTCATGTCATCAGATTGTTAATCATGTATTAATTTGCTACTTTTAGTGAAAGGCAAGGTAACAAATCTCTCTCTCTCTTTTTCTTTCTTCATCTCTCCCCCTACTTTCTCCTTTCTCTCATCCCTTCTCTCCCTCTGCCCCCACACTGCCCCTCCTGCTCTCTCTTTCTCTCTGTTTTTCTCTGTGCTGTTTCTGTGCCGTTCCCAGGCTCCCGGGGTGACGGAGTTCCATAGTAACATTCTGGTTGGTCCAGCACAGCGAGCACCAAGTAGTCAACAAAGCCAGTCCACAGTCTCACATCTCTTCCCTCCTAGTGTAGTCCAGGATGTGTTGGTGAAAGGAGAGCACATCCCTTCCCACTGTAGCAGTTCACAAGTTCCCTCACCTACACCCAGTAAGTTAGAAAGCTGTAAGCATTCTCTCCCCTGCACATGGAATTGTGTTTCTGTTGGATAGGCAGGGTGTAAATGGGCCTTGAGGATCCCTAGATAATTTTTGAAGGAAAAGCTTTTCAGCCCTTCTACCTCACAGCTTCAATTGCATCCAGTAGTTTGCAATTTTTGTCTCAAATGACTGTGCAGCATCCCCACAAATGGTGATTTTGTGCTTCCTGTAAGTGGCTCCTTTCTAAAAGGATGTGCTGTCGTAGTCACCAAAAATGAAAGGCATCTGTGTAGGAAGTGCTGAATAGGTTTGTTGTTCAGTGTCATAACTCTGAGTTTGACTGGAGGATCTCAGACACAATCCTTGTAGGTAAGTGCAAAGACGCCTTTTGCATGTGCATTGATGGAGCATTCCCTGGGCTGGTGTTGGTGGTAAATGGCTTGTAAGTGTCACCATCATGTCCCAGGCCTTTAGAGACAAATGGGGGAGCCCAGCAGGACGATGGAATCGCAGCCTGTGCATCCAACATGTCTTTGCTGAAATATGTGTGTGTGAAAGGACTATCACATCTTGCTATTCAGGATGTATCATGTGACATGATATCCTGAGCTTTCCCAGCAGTCTTGATGTTTTCTAGCATGTGGTTGCTGCATCAAACAGTGTAATTTGGTTGCCGACTGCATTTCAGTTCAATTCTGAGTAGAAACTTCTCAGCAGTTACATTTGCTACAGGAAGTTGTTTGTTAATGGGCCTTGTGTTTTTTCCTTTATGAAGGCCGGGACTGTCAGAATTCAGGCCAGGCTTCCCCCTGCACCTCTGAGCAGAGCCCCAGTCCACAGTCTCCTCAGAACAGCTGCTCAGGAAAACCTGCCACTGACCCTACTATGGCTGCATTTAAGGTATGTGCCCTTTCCTTTGAGGGGCTTTTCTTCTTTGCCTTCATAGGTACTTTTCTGTCCTGATGTCTGAGCATGGACTAGAGAAAGCTGTGCTTCAGGACAGTAGCATATTTGTGTGTCAGGCTGAGTTTACTGCTGCATCCGTGCTGTTCTGTGCAATCCAAAATGTCAGATTCTAATCTACTCTGCTCCTCAGGGATGTGTCACCAGAGGGGCCAGTCTTGGCTGTACCTCTGCAGGTCCTTATGGTCGTGACAGCAGTTCCTGTCTCTGGACCTCCCTCACACACCTCTGTGTGGAGTGGGGATTTTTGGAGTCATACCTGTAGTAATTTTGTTCCTTCCTGGATCCTTTCTCTGTGTCCCTGCTGTGGCTGTGACACGTGTAACCATCCCAAGGATGATCCCTGGCTGTTCCAGGCTCCAGCTGAGCTGGGCAGGAGCCACAGGGCGGCGGTGTGGCCCCAGCTTTGGGAAGGGATCTGCCGGCTGCTCCTTTGTCCTCAGCAGCTCAGAGGCCTTGGAATAATCTGGCATTCCCAGTGCCGGAGCAGAAACTAGAGCTCCTTTTATAGCTTGGAAAGTCTTCTCTTTCTATGGACACCAACCTTGGTGGCTCCTGTCAGTGGTTTATGTAGCTCCCCAGCCCTGGGATCCAGGGGCTGTGGGATTCTCCTGTGCCTGAAAAATCCAGCCAGTTGTTTGCTTTGTTACTGATTGTGAGCTCTTTCTACCAGAGGCTGGACCAATTCTGGGTCTACTGATCTTTGTTCTTTTGTTAATATAAATCCTAAATATTT
>VYZR01019295.1:0-13877 GCA_013400675.1 Oxylabes madagascariensis | reverse complement strand
AACAATAGAGAAATATAGAAATAAATAAATATAAATATATATTTGTAAGTATAGAAATAAATGGCTGCCTATCAAGTGAGAGGTGCTTATTGCAACACACAGGTCAGTGAGAACAATTTTATATAAATATATATGTGTGTATAAATATATATATATGTGTGTGTGTGTATAAATATATATATATATATAATAATGGCCTTAATAGTAGAGAAATATAGAAATAAATATATATAAATGTCTATTTATAAATATGGAAATAAATGGCTGCCCATCAGGTGAGAGCAGAGGGAAAGTGCCCTGTGCTCAGCCACCCCGGAGGCCAGGAGCTCTGCACAAGCCCCAGCTCCCTGTGGGAGCAGCAGCACAGGGCTGCAATACCCTGGGAGCGGCTGGGGAAACACTCGAGTGCTCCTAATGATTTATTTATTCAGCAGCTCCTCCAGGAACAGCAATCGTTCACCCCGCTGCCCTCCCCAGCATTTAACTACTTCATTTTTTTTTCCCTTTATTTTCTTTTCCTTCTCTTTGTTTTCCTTCGCTGAACCCCTTTTACCCAATAAGCGGCTTTTGATTGAGGTTTCTTTTCAGGGTTGGAATTTCAGGATAAAGAGCATAAAGATTTGCAGTCAAAACCTTCATTTTCACTAAAATGCAGCTCTCACCTGCTCTAAGCAGGCATCTTTTTCCTGATGCAAGACACTGAGTTTTCCCTTCCTTTTATACGAGAGGATTTGGAGAAAATAATTATTCTGCTGGGCCACTGGGCATCTTTCCCCTGAAAAATTAATCTCAGGTTAAAAGAACTGAGACTAAAAAGACAGACTAAAAAGACTAACTGAAAAGCCTGCTTTCTAGTCTAAAGTACCAAATCTCTTGCACTAAGGATGCTTCCCCCAGGTGTGGCTTGGAAACTTCCACTTCAGCAAACTTCCACTCTCAGGAAACTTCCAAAATCAGCTGGCAGCCCTTGCACAGATTCATAATTAAATCCTTTCCTGGGGCCATGGGCAGGGCTGCTGGCAGAGAATTCCCTGCAGGTCAAGGGCATCAAAGGATTCCACTCCCAATAATGAGGATTTGCCTTCCTGGGAGTCAGCACGGGCTGGGAATTCCCTGTCTGCAGCAATGGATGTGTCCTGCTCTTCCCAAACACTCCCAAACCAACCTGGCTGCCTCTCATCTCCCTGCCTGTCCTGCTTCCCTTGGGCAGCAGGTTCCAGGGGACAAGCAGGAGGAGAAGGACACGAGGAATTTGGAAGAGGACTCCCAGCTCTGCAGTCCCAGAGTGGCCATGAGGGCACTGCCAGCCTCGCCACCAAAAGGTGAGGCTGAAACACTTCTCAACTCTTCCTCCTTCTCAAGTCAATAAAAAATAAATGAAATTTTGGTTCAATTTTTCTCTTTGGGTAGAACTAGCTCGTCTCTGTCCTGGGGAATGCTGACACACTGACTGTGCAAATTCTGGCCTGTTTTTTTCCCGCATTTCCCCCCAGGCAGCAGCCAGAAATTCCCCTCTCCATCAGAGAGGTTTGCATGAGGGACCCCAGAGCAGACAGCAGCATTTCCCAGGCGTTTTTAGGAGTGCAATGAGGATGACAACAGCTTGTTCCTCCTGCCCTGCTGAGCCCTTCTCCCATCTCCCTCCTCCCAGGAGCACAACCAGCTACATCCTCACCTGCCCTGTAGCTGTTGCCCAGTTCAGCCTTTCTGAGAAAATTGTTTTTCTTTTCTGTACCAGGAGTTCCCACACTTTTAAGCATCAACAAATGGTTTGTTTTCATATTTTCACGGAGGAGGAGAGAGTTGACAGACTGTTGGCCTGACCAGTGTGTTGGAGGGGTGGCAGCTTCACCCTCCAATCCACTGTCACCTTTGGAATTCTATCAAATGTCAAAGATGGAAATAAAGTTCCTTCTTTTCCAGCACCACTCAGCGTGTGGGTGCAATTCTTTCCTGTCTGCAATTGCCACACTTTAGCCACCACAAGCCTTGCAGGAATTGGCTGTTTGATTTCTTCCAGCAGGAGCCCTTGAAAGCTCAGATTGGCTTCCTGGAGAGGAGAGAGCACCAGTCTATAAACACCGGGCTGGTGGAAATCAAATTTTCTCTTATGGTTCTTAAAACAGAGATTTATTTTTCTTCCTGTAGCATTAGCTCCTGTTCAGGTTTATCTCCCCAGCTGGGCTTACAGCGCTGAGATGAGATTGCTGAACACCTCCCAGTGAGCGCAGATCAGAATTCAGACATTTCCAGGCCTCCAAACCAATCTGTGCGAAGGCAGGGACAAGATGCTCTCACATTTACAGCTGAGCTATTAAATCCTGCTCCTTGCTGTCTGCAGCTCCCCAGCCCCAGGCACACATTCCTGCACTGCCAGGGCTACAAAGGAGAACACAAGCTCAAAAATGACTCTGAAATGTCCTTATTTATTTTTACTCCCCAGCTACGCTCAAGATTTCGCAGGGGCCTCTTGGTTATTCTGATACTCATTTGTAATTTCCAAAAATAATCATGTTTGCAAACCACCCTGGAATATGCCATAATGAACAAAAAAACCAACAACAAAACAGATATCATAAAATACATTTGAAAAATAACGAGGTGGAACCCAGCTCATGATCCACTACCTGGAATGATTCCTCAGGAATCTCAGACCCTACACCCACCCCCCAAAAACCCCCAAAATTCGGTGCAAATGTTCACCTTCACACCCAAGCTTGCAGTTAAATCACTGGGCTCAGACTTGCAAAAAATTCTGTTCCCAGTTCTGCTCATGACCTCAGGCGAGCCATTTAATTTTCCTCTGCCTTAAATGAAGGAGTAACAGCTGCTTTTAACAGGAGGGATTGTGACGGGGAACAAAAGCCAAACTAAATCAGTTGCTACTTAGGCTGGGCTCAAATGTGCTGCTGGAAATGACAGTGACACAACGGGATCCATCCCCAAATGCCTGAGGGGAAAAAATGCCACACATTTAAATCTGGAAATGCTGATCAGAGCACTTGTTGAACAGCACAGAAGTTCCTGCTTGCAGGAAATTACTTAAATTTTAAATTTTTTGCATTTATAGACAGTGAATAAGGAGGTACGAGTGGGGAAAAAGCCCAAAGAATGAGAGAAGGACAATTCTCCTCAGAAATTTTCCAACTTTAACTATAAAAATAGGAAATCCTCACAAGCATCACCCCGAAAATTCCAGGTTTTGCAGTCTTTGAGGCTGCTGCCCTGAGCCCTGCCGTGATGTGGGATAATAAAGCAATCAGCCTCCACACCAGGGGAGAGGCAGAGGGGTTTTTTTGTGATGATTGCACCTCTCTCCATCAAATTCCCTCTGATACCTCCTTTCCTTGCATTACAAAATTAGCATGGACCTGGAGTTCACTCGGGCTCCAAACTTCATCTGTAACATGCTCACACGCCAGTCTTGTACCAGGAAACTTGGGAAAGGCTGCAGGGTGAGGATCTTTATGCAGGGAAGCTCCAGGCATTAATGAGAGAGGCTTGATTAAAAAAACAAACAGTCCCCACCCAGCCATCCCCTGGGAAGTGGTTGTGTGCTGGGTACGGAGGATTTTGGGTACAGACGATTTTGGATATGGATGATTTTGTGATTCCTTTAACACCACAAACGTGGTTTTAACTCAAAGCCTGGTATTAAAATGTCAGAGATGCAAAATCCACAGGCTCAGATAGACTTTGAAAACTGCACAGTAGTTTGGGACAATAAATTCCCAATCCACAGTGAGAAACATCTGATTTCATGCTCCATATTGTCCCTAGGAGCAGGCAGCACATTCTCTATTCCTTCCCAGTACAATTTGTATCCAGATTCTGGGAAAAAATCTCTTGTTATTTCCAGAGATGCTTTTAAAATGTGCCTGGGAAAACCTGGCTTTTGTAAAGGAGCCAGGTAACGGGTGGATAGTACACAAACCCATTTGCTAAACACCACTTGAAAAATCACAGGCAGCATAATTGACTTTTACAGCTCGGATAATGTAGGTCACTGCATTAGTGCAACAAGAAAATGAATGTATGTTGGAGTGAAAGACAGAAGGGAAGTAATTACAAAATATAGATTAAATAACCATCAGATAACAGGCATAATAATAAGAACAACCAGGGTGAAGATAGAGGAGAAACAATTTGTTAAATGGATTGTAGCAGGGTTTTAAGGAGCTGCTGGGCTCTCATGCCACGCTTTTCTTTTTTCTCCTTCCCTGCAAACTCAATAGAATAAAGTATTTGTCCCCCTTTTGGAGCTGATATCCTGCTCCTCGTGGTATCAGCTTACAGCTCGCTCAGCCCAGAGGGCTCTTAAATCAGAACCTGATTATTTTAGCACACAATTCTTAACTCTTGCAGGAACAGTAAGCTGTAAAGTCCCTAAGTAAGAGAGGTCACAGTTAAATACTGCACAGCTCTGAATTCTGGCAAAAAAGTGTCAAAGCTTGATATTCTCAGTGCTTCTGAAATTTAGCCCGAAGAAGTTTAGAAGAAACATAACCAAAAATCCTGCTCTCCCCCTATATAAAATTTAGCCCGAAGAAGTTTAGAAGAAACATAACCAAAAATCCTGCTCTCCCCCTATATAAATGAACAACCTCAAGACACACAAAATGAAGTAAAATATTTGGACTATACAAAGATGAAGGTGTGATTTTTTTTCCCCTCTACAACATCAGTTGTAGCCCAGCCTTGCTTGATGGTGCTCTGAGCTTCCCAGGGAGAGTTCCCTGTTCAGTGAGCCCTAAAGGAGCATTTGGAGGTCTGTGTCTGCCAGCAGTTCGGGGCCATCACATCCCATCAGCGTCACAGCCAGCACTCCTTTGGGCAGCAAACCACCCCAGGGGCTGAACCTCCCTGTGCTGGGAGGGGGCAGAGCTGTGAGTGACACCTGAGATGATCCCGGGTGAAGGGCACAAGGCAGGAGGGATCCAACAGCTCTCCTGCTCGTCCTCCATCAGTGCCTTGTGTTTGGAGTGACACTGCCCCGCTCTCCGGGAGAAAAATGATTTGTTTATTCCAGCTCCTGCAGATCTGTCTTGGGTTGCAATGCAAGATGTAACCAAAATTATGGATTCTGTTAAAACCATGTGGGGCAGTGTTCTTTATCTCTCCCACCACCCACCCTCCCTGCAGGGGATATCTGCTGTTCAGGGGCCATCCAGGCTCACTGCAGGGCTGATACAATTCCATCAGCCCATGGGAGATGCTCCACCCAGGGGGAGGAGCCCAGCATTCCCACCTGGATAAAAGCTGGGATTGGGAACAGCAGCACAGCCTGTGTGCACTGCATTCCCAGAGGAGAGCGGACCCATCTCAGCACCACTGCACCTTCAGAGGAAACTGCACCTTCTACAGGATCATTGCTCCAACAGAGCCACATCTGTCACTGCAGGAGGGCTGGACTGGACTGCTCCCAACCCCCTGACCAACAGGGGGTCAGGCTGTGCTCTGACTCTGTCAGTGTTTTCTTTTGGTTTGTTTGCTTTTTCTGGTAGTGCTACATTTTTATTTTTAACATTAAAGCTAGATCTCCTAGTAAAGATCTGTTATTCCTATTTTCATATATTTGCCTGAAAGCCCCTTAATTTCAAAATTATTATAATTTGGAGGGAAGGGATTTCCATTCTCCATTCCAAAGGAAGCTCCAGCTTTCTCTGGCAGACACCTGTCTTTCCAATTCACTACAAAATCCTCCTCTGATGTGCAGGTGACACCCATTGCCATTGCCATTGTAATAAGGGCAAAATGAAAACGTTGTGAGTGACCAAAACCTTAGGAGAAAATGCAAAATTTTCCTACTGAAGAGAAACAAAATCCATCAGCTCAGCATGCTTTGCCTGGCTCTGAATCCAATTTCGGAAAATTAAAGAACGCTTCACCACAGCCACGTGTAAACCTCGGAAAGTGGGAATACAGAATGAGCCCAACACAGAGACCTGCAGAGGCACAGCACATCGTGACACAGGAGAACATAGAAGGCTGCCAGCAGCTCCCCTTTGTCCCAGACATGTGGAAAAAGGCAAAAGGGACACTAAAAAGGGCTCAGAGAAGAAACCTTGGGTATTTTTGAAAAAGCTCCACCTTTCCCATTCATTGCTGCACTGTACGGGGCACAGAATGCCCTTGGCCCACCAGAAGTGTGGATTTTTATTGTTTTTCTCCACTAAGAAAGGAAGATTTGCACCCCAGGGCCTGCTACCCCTCTCCCAAGACATTGCTGCCTCATGCAGCTCGTGGCCTGTGGCTGCCCTGCCTCATCCCTGTCCTCTGCTGCTCTGCTCATTAATCTGTGGCTCCTCTGAATGCCAATGAGTCCTGAAAGGAGCCAGGTGAAAGCAATGGCAATTTGCTCACAGCTTGATAATTACACATTCTTCAAAATAAATTAAAGCCAAAGCTAACAGCGGCACACTGTTTTCAGGAGTCCTGCTTATACAGAGGAATTAATTGCGAAGGGCATTGATTGGAGGGGCTGACGGATTCCAGCAGGGAATTTATTCCCCTTTTGTTCCACAGCAGCTCCCAGACCTCTCACCAGACAGAAGCCCTCACCTCTGCTCAAACTGGGAGAGAAAAGGAAGCAGAAATAACCTCTAATTCATCTCAAGGCATCTTTGGAGAGACATGGCTCACAGAATTTGGGAGGAAAAGGGATCATAGGCTTTGATGGATCTTTATTTTCTGGGTTACCCAAGGCAGCAAAGCTCCGGGACCGATTAAAGGAGCAGTTTTGGAATCGAGACATTTCAAAAGAGCTCCTTCATGCCCAGACACACAAACCAGGGGTGAACAAGCACCGTGTGCACAAATTCTCCGTGTTCTTTACATCTTCCTGGAGAAATTCCACAAACAAGTGGAGGAGAAAGTCCAGAATTACGAACTCTTGGATATTTACTGTACAAAAGGATCCAAACCCCATCCAAACACTTTGGCAACTTCCCACTCAACCTGAGGTGTGGGAATGAGGGAATTTCAGAGATCCCAGGGTTAGAAGACTCCACAATGACCCCAATTTACAGGCGAATCCGTTTTCCTGCACGTGCCAAGTGTCAGCAAGGTCAGGGAAGCCTCCCAAGCTCCCCCAGCAGTGGATTACACGAGGTGGTTGTTTTCTCGTGCAATAAATTTGTGTTGTTGATTTGTTCTGCTGATTCTTCCCTTTGCACAGCCCTGCTCTGCCTCAGCAGCACGCACGTGCTGCAAAGGGCAGCCCTGCATAATAAATCGAGTTTGTGTAATGAAATATTTCAGGAGATGAGATTAGTTTTAATTTGTTGTTCTCACAATGCCTCCCCCACTCCTCACAAAATTGCACCCAGCACAGCAGGAGTTTATCTAAGCCAGGGCCTTCCAGATAAATTCTGGCTTGCTCAGGCAATTATTGCAAATAAGTTAAAGATGAAATCCACAAGAGAATTACACCTAGTTGGATCCACTCCATAACAGTTGTTTCACTACACAAAAAAAGAAGGTGGCAAGGAGGTAATTGCTGCTTTCTTCCTAAAAGCCAGGCACTGGAGAGCTCAGAAAAAAACCCCAAGGAAATGCTCCCATTCCAGTTTGTTTAAACAGATCCATCCTCAGCAATCCCCACTGCTGCCAAAAGCAGCAATAGAGGTTTACAGAGAACTTGTACTGTGACACCTGAACCCAAAGATTAAACCTTGATCTCCTTCTTAGATTTACCCAAATTTGCTTGTGTGAAACCTGGTTTGCCCCATTAGGAAGTGATGGCTGCGAGCAGTTTCCATGGAGCCTGTGTGTGACTACACCTGAGGTTTTTGATTTATCCCCTTTATATCTATCTTTAGATTCCATCTTTCCACACATCATCGCGGTGTCTGAGCATTTGCAAAAAAAAAAATATAAAAATCAGAGTAATAGCAGGCACCCTTCCCTTTCTTCTCTGCCAGGGAAAAATGGATTGTACACTGTTCCAGCTGAAATTGCTTCTCTTGGCTAAGCTGGGAGACATTTGTATGAATTATTCCTGAGCTCGGGAATCAGCGCTCATTGCTGACACTTTGTGATCCGTGTTCAGGGCCGAGGGGCCTGGGCTGGCGGGCGAGGAGCAGCTGCAGCCCGCTCTGATTGCTGGGGCAAGGCATCTTCATCTAAAACTTCGAATAAAACAAGCCCAGCCATCAGCCAGAACAAAAGTCACATCCTCAAGCATCACCTGGATTAACCCTTCCTAGAACATCTTCATCTAAAACTTCAAATAAAGCAAGCCCAGCCATCAGGCACAAGCAGAAGCCACATCCTGAAGCACCACCTGGACTAACCCATCCTAAAAAGTTTTCTATATGAACCAGAACGTGCTGTTTTTACACAGAAGTTTTTTTACCCAGGGCTGTCAGGCCAGGCTGATTTTTCGGCCAGTTTTACACCTTTCCCTCAGCTGTGTGCTCCTGCTGTGCGCTCCAGGGAAAAGAGCTGCAGGGAATACGGCAGGAATAACAAAAGAGGGGTCTCAGGGTGCTTTTGCAGCCCCTCAGTGACCCCTGCACTTCAGGAAAAGCACATTTATAGCCACACACCTCACCCACGATTGTCACCACCACACACCTCACCCACATCAGTTATTCATGGCCAGGCTGAGCCCAGCTCGGGAGTCAGACACGGCTGAGCCCCTGTCAGTGGTGATGGATGCTGTGGGAACTGCAGCTCGGAACCGGCTCCCTGCTGCACACACAGCCCTGGAATTCCTGAATTCCTGACAGACCAGTCCCTGAATTCCTGCAGTCCCTGAATTCCTGCACAGCCCCGGAATTCCTGAATTCCTGAATTCCTGCACAGCCCCTGAATTCCTGCACAGTCCCTGAATTTCTGCACAGCTCCTGAATTCCTGCACAGCACAGTCCCTGAATTCCTGAATTCCTGCACCGCACAGCCCCTGAATCCCTGAATTCCTGCAGTCCCTGAATTCCTGAATCTCTGAATTTCTGAATCCCTGAATTCCTGAAAGCACAGCCCCTGAATCCCTGAATTCCTGCACAGCCCCTGAATTCCTGACAGCACAGCCCCTGAATTCCTGACAGCACAGTCCCTGAATCCCTGAATTCCTGACAGCACAGCCCCTGAATTCCTGACAGCACAGTTCCTGAATTCCTGACAGCACAGCCCCTGAATTCCTGGCAGCATGGTGCCTCGTGGGCAGCAGGATGTAAATCCCCTCCAGAGCTCAGCAGCAGTCCCCCCCGACACGGAGTCATTAATTCCCAATCAATTCACCAGTTCATCAATTCTGTGTTAGCAGTAAAGCCTCTCCTCAGTGTCACAGTGCCCTGCAAAGTGACAGCTCCAGGGGACCACAGCCATCCCACAGCTGCAATTTAAGGGGGATAAAACCCCAACAAGAAGCCCTTGAGGGGGGAAAACCCTCCAGCATAGTGCAGGTTGCATTCCAGCAGTGAATAAATCAGCCTGCAGTACTTTCTGTTCATTCCTTAACTCATTTCCACTGTGAAATCTTGGGTTTTGCTCTTGAAGCCATCAAAACTCTGGGAAAGGCCAGGATGTTTCAGAAGAGAAAGCCAGAAACCTTCCAAAAATACAAACACCTAAGTAGCACTTGCCTGTAACTTCAGGATATACTACCTTTTTATTTATGGCTCTGAGGCACAAGTCATATATCCAAAATATAGCTCCATTTTTGCGGCGGCTGAATCCTTTTCAAGGCAATTTGTGAGATTTACACTTGCTATATTTAATAGGGCCATTAAATACCTGGACAGAGTGGACCTGGTGATTGGCAGGAACTGCCTTTTCTCCATCCCTCACCCCTTTGTGTTCCCTGGAGAGGGCTGAAGTTATTCCCAGCAGCCTTTGAGTTGGGCTGGTCTGGATCACCCCGTGGTGATTTTGGAAACAGAAAAATGCAGAAATGCAGGCAGAGCATGGAGCAGCATCCATGGACAGGGTATCCATCTCTGCCTCAGTGGAAGAGGCTAAAAAAAAACAAAAAACCTCCACCACCATCAAACCCCCCAAAGAACAGCCCTCCTGTGCCATTGCTCCTTTTGGAAATCATGGTGGGTTTATATTTTAACACTTCCAGCAGGCATTGCAATCAACAGCCTTACAGCTAATTAGTATTATTGTAGAAAGCTCCAGAATCCAGTGGTTTAACCCCTCCCCAGGAAAGGCCAGGCCCTACTCCCAGAAGTGATGCCCGAGGTGATAATTATCTGCAATTACTGTTCCTAACTAAGCAATTGTTATTTACATTGTTAATATCTGCCCCTGTTCAAGGACTCACACCCACTCATAAATTTATATCTGTTTGTGAGGAACGGAGCCACCTCGGGGGAAGGGACCTGGAATCTATTAAAAAATAGAGAGGTGAAATATATTTCTAGATACATAAAATACCTGTAAGAAATATAGAGAACTGGGGAACTTCTAGAGGCAAGGAAGGAGGGAGGATGCTGTGCAAAGCCAATAAATCCTCAGTACAGGCTCCAGCCACCAAAGGGATGGAAAGGCACCTTTCCTTTGGGAAGAGCTGCTCTGGAATTCCCTTTAAAAAACAGGAACACAGGAATGAGGGCAGCAGCAGAGCACAGCTGTTGCCCTGTTCAGCCTTCTGAGAAAAATTGTTTTCTTTATGTACCAGGAGTTTCCCACACTTTTAAGTATCAACAAATGGTTTGTTTTCATATTTTCATGGAGGAGGAGAGAGCTGACAGACTGTTGGTCTGACCAGTGTGTTGGAGGGGTGGCAGCTTCACCCTCCAATCCACTGTCGCCTTTGGAATTCTATAAAATGTCAAAAATGTAAATGAAGTTTCTTTTTTTCCGGCACAACTCAGCGTGTGGGTGCAATTCTTTCCTGTCTCCTATTCCACACACAGCCACAGCCCTGAGGCCACGTCCCTGCCATCCCCATGGCAGTGCCAGCAGAGGTGACAGCCCAGGTGACACCAGCAGCTCCCTGGCACATCCCAGAGCTCCTGCTCCATCCTGCTCCCTGCAGGATCAGCCATCTCCCAGCCCTCCCTCCCTGGGAAATTCATTTACCCAGCAAGGCTGGGTGGGACTGGGGAGGCAGCAGCCAATTAAGGAACCATCAAACTTCTCTTAAAAACCTCCCTCCACAGCGCTCCCCCTTCCTGCCTCCAGCCAACGTGGTAATTGTGTCTAATTTCTAAATTTTCATGCCGTTGCTGCATGTGCCTCCCCTTAATGAGATGTAAATGTGTTGCCAGTTTGTGGATTTGTTTAATTGCAGGGTTGCTAAACTGTGATTGGCCAGGAGGTTCATTTTTAAATTTATTTATTTAGCACACATGCAAGGCATTTTAAAGATCCTTTTCTCCAGCTCAGAGAGGGAGGGGAGCATATTCTATTTTCCTGTTATGTTCAGGGTTCTGTCACAAAGAAACCATCTGGTTTTCCATGTGTTTGCTACTGAACTTAAAAGACTTCTGCCATATTCCAAGTGTTTGAAATAACTCTGAATGCCTCTTGTTTGATTCAGGTTCCTGAGCTGGACTCTGATGCTCAGGAATCTTTGGTTCTTAGTGGACAGGCACAAGAAACACCCTCCAAGCATTTTAAAATGGCTTTTCAACACAATAATACTCATTCACCGAGCTTTTTCTCACTCACCTCCCACAAAGGCTTTTAAAAGAAAGGATGAAAGATTTGAGTACTAAACTGGGTAAGAACAGAGCCATCATTACCTAGTCTAACTCCAAATAAAATCCACTAAAGCTTGAAGGAAATACTGACTGATTTTAGTGCCTTTAACTCACTGCCACTTCGGAGTTTGCTCAAATATAGGAGAGCAGTAAGGAGTCTCCTAAATCTCAGCCAAACCTTGGAAGTGCAGATAAAAGCCCATTTTGCCCTGCACTACCTTTGCCACCAAGGATGATGACACAGAAAAGGCCTGGCTCGATTTGCAGACCTCGAGACATCTGGAAGGGAGAAAATCAAACAGAACCACAGGGCCATTTCCACAGGGGCACATTTCAAACCAGAGCCAGGCAGTGAAAGCACAAAGTTCTGGTTTTGCAGAACCCAGAGATAAAATCTCCCCCTCTGCTGCTCCTTAACAACAATTAGTCTGCGGAGAAAGCGCAGCTCTTTCAGTGCTACGACCACTGTATAAATAATACATTCATTTTCAGAATTTCCTTAACATTCTGGTTTCCATCAGTTTTATGGCACCTAACGCTGCTTTTACCGCTTGCCTTCATGTAATGACTCACCCAGATAATTCATGGAGACTGGCACACATAAATCTCCCCTCAGCATCTCCGTGAGGAGCTAAAGCAGCAGCCTTTAGCTTGGCACCAGACAGATCCATCCAGCTGCTGGCACCACAGCCTCCAGTCCCCAGCACACAGCCAGGAAATCAAGGATGCCTTTCCCATCCTGATGTCCTGGAGGAATATTTGAGGGTATTTCTTGTCCCCAAAGGACTTCTGCAGGAACAGCAGAACTGTATTTACACCTCTGCCGCCTTGATTTCAGCCTTCTGAATTGTTTTCGTTTCTGTAACAGGAGTTCTCACACTTTCAAGTATCAACAAATGGTTTGTTTTCATATTTTCATGGAGGAGGAGAGAGCTGACAGACTGTTGGTCTGACCAGTGTGTTGGAGGGGTGGCAGCTTCACCCTCCAATCCACTGTCACCTTTGGAATTCTATCAAATGTCAAAGATGTAAATAAAGTTCCTTCTTTTCCAGCACGACTCAGCGTGTGGGTGCAGTTCTTTCCTGTCTCCTATTCCCACACACCCTCGATGTTTCTTTTTGTGTTAGGAGGCCCAAATGATGAGTCTGGACCACAAAGAGCTCAGGAAAGGTTCATTTCCTGCCAAATCTGTCTGGGAGACACCCCCAGCATCTGATGGCTGGTGAAAGCCATCTCCATGAGAGGAGTGAATATCTGGCTGCACAAGTCACTTGTTTGCATCCCAAAAAAAAAAAAGAATGGAAGTTGATTTCAGCTCCAGCTGCCTGTGATTGGCCAGGGGATTCATTTTTAAATTTATATATTTAGCACACATGCAAAAAAAATTAAAGATCCTTTGTCACTTATTCACATCCCCAAAAAAAGAATGGAAGTTGATTTCAGCTCCAGCTGCCTGTTGCTCCAGCACAAAGAGAATCAGCGTGTCCCAGGGCCAAGGGCATCCCTCCTCTCAGCCACTGCCAGTAACAGCCAATAACACAAGCAGCAAAGTAAAGGGAAGTGACAGCAGGGAAATAATTCAGCCTTTAACTGACACGTTATCCTGTTAAAAGCCATTTACCTTCTGCTGCTCCCTGTGTCATTGCTCATTTGGGTTTGGAAGTGACGTCTCCCCAAGTGCCATAAATGTGGCAGTGGTGAGAGGGGATTCATGCAGGGGGCACCCTGGGGAGCTGTGGGCAGGGAAAGCCCTTGGTGGGCTCTGTTTGTCCTCTCAGCTCCCACCCAGCTCAGGGCATCCACAGGGGATCAGGAACTCCACAATTGTCCCCCTTTCCCTGCAGCACATCCTGGCCTGATGATGNTGACCTGGAACTTCTCTCTCCCCTTCTAATAATCCAATGTGGCCTTAAACAGCCCTGGATTCCAAATAACAGACAAACCATGATCTGAAACTGATGGAGTCATGGTAAGGATAAAAGACACTATTTACCATAAATCAAGGAGTCTTGGTGAAAGCCCAAGTTATCTTGGAAACCAGAATTACTCATCCTATCATCTTGACTCCTACGAGTTCAGATTTGAGGTAGAAACAGAGGGAATTCTGCTTCCACTGCAGGAGATCAGGCAGGATTCAAAGCACACCAAGAGGCAGCTTCCTTGGGAAACTTCTCCTTCATTTGCTGATCCCATGGAAGGTGTTCCTGCCCCCGATGGTCTTC